>LR749734.1:985821-1090018 GCA_902729485.2 Mus minutoides
GTCTGAGCGCTGGTTAACCTAGAGAAGAGCTCTGTGGTCAGAGAGACTAGAAGTGCAACCCAATGCTAGACAGCATGGCTGCCATGGGACATGGGAAAACATGGCAGTTTTGCACGTATGTTATCGAAAGGAGTCTGGGGCTTCCTGGAGGGAGAACATAAGAGAGCAGTTACCAAGAAAAATATCAGAGGACTGAACCGAGCTGAGGATAGCAAAACTGATGGGTCCCTGGACACAGTTGGAAGATTAAGTCAGTGGTGCCTGACACTGGGCAGTGCAAACAGGCTTGGGAAAAAGAGGGAGGCCGGCTACACTTAGCACAGATAGATGTTTGTGTCTTTGTGCTTTGGATTTTCCAGGGCAAGGACTTCTAGAGTAAATGAACAAACTGCCCAGAAAGGTACAGCTGAAATTCTATAGCATTTCCTGAAGCATCTTATTCTGCATTTCAGGAAAAAAAAAAGTGCTCAGACAGCTATGTTTAGAAACTGGATGCTGATCTCTTAGTGTTAAAGAGTTCTGTCTCCTTGCTAAATTCTCCTGCCACAAAGACTTCTATGGCATCTCGACTCCCCCCGCCCCCATCTTGCTCTGTCTTTTGCTACAGCTCTCTCATACATAACAGATTTTCTTTCCTGACCTTTCTAACTCACCTCCTCATCCACCCTTCAGTATACAATTATGAAAGCCAGGGCTGTGCCTATGATGTTAACCATTCTATCCCCAATGCCGAAGCCATAGGGCATGCTTTGCTTGCCAAGCATCTCGCCCTCGGCTTGGCAGATCTCTGTGCTTTATGCCCACTCTGACTGTGACTTGTTTTTATCATCCTGACCAGCCTTGCTTCTCAGCCACATGCCTGATCCTTACTGACGTAGTCTGTGAACGTTGTTGTAACAAGTACTAGAAACTGAGTAGCCAAAACAGAAAAGGAATTTAGGGACTAGAACGATGGCTCAGTGGTTAAGAGCACTGGCTGCTCTTCCAGAGGTCCTGAGTTCGAATCCCAGCAACTCCATAATACCCTCTCCTGGCTTGCAAGTGTACATGCAGATAGAGCATTCATACACATAAATGAACAAGTAAATTAATTAATTAATCTTAAAAGAAAGACAGAAAGGGAATTATTTCTTATGGTTCTGAAGGCTGGGAAGACTCAGATCCTGACCCTGCCAGAAGCCATGTCAGAAGGACCTGCTACCTCATAGGTATCTCTTTTTCATGGAAGTGGTTCTGGTACCATTCCTGGGGCCTCTAGTCTCCTGGGCCTAATCACCCTGCAAAGGCAAAGGCCTTGGGAGTAAAGCCGATACCTTGAAGACTAAATTCACTGAATGGAATGAAAGGAACATGAACACTAAGTCCTTTCCCCTTTACAATCTGGTTTTCTTTGGTCACATTCTCTCTTCTTTGTCACCACTGCTGAAGGAGTTACCCACAGGTCCCAGAGATTTCTCTCTAGATACATTCACTTCTTAGGACCAGAATGGTTTCAGTATTTCTTCTGAGGAATGGAGAACTTGGGTTTGCTTGTCGAGACAGCAGGCCAGTTTTAATTTCCTCCAATGCCTTCGTCCTGCGTAACAGGGAAGACTCTTCACTCCCTCTCCACCTGTCTAGCCGTTCTTTGAGATTTAGCAGGCCGGACCACAGCCTGCCTCATTAGAAAACTCCTCATGTCTGTTTCTTACCAAGTACCAGCTTTACATAACAACACCTCTTTTTCAGTTGGGATTTTCATGTCTTCCTCTGTTTGTCATATTAGAGTTAAATGTTTACACACAAAAACAACAACAACAACAACAACAACAAAAACCAAAAAAACTCCTTCCTCCATTGATCTATAGAGCTGAATCGTCCACAGGAAGCTGGCTGTAATTTACCGAGTGACTTCTTGACACAAATCTTAGTATGATGATCTTTATTTATTCTGCCATAACTGACATCCTTTGTTACCGTGCAGGCAGCCCTGGCTGAGGCGTTTTGGATCGACATCAAGCGCCTGGATGACCCAGAGTGTTACTTTAATTCACTGCCAAAGGAATTAGAAGTAAAGAGAGATCGGATGGTCCGTTTACTTAACAGCGTTGGCCTGAAACCCATTGTTCCTGATGGGAGTTACTTCATCATCGCAGATGTCTCTTCATTAGGTTTGTGAAGAAGTCTTTTCTATTTATGTCAGAGCTAGACACTTAGGTTTGAAATGATAAGAGAGAGGGATGAGGAAAGGGGCCAAAGCCCCTTTCTGCATCTCATCTCTAGAAGAGAATGTGTTTTCACAACTCCAGCACTTACAACAATTCACTTTTCTTTCAGGACTTTTACCTGAATTTTCACTGCTGATGATCGGTTGTTCGGTCGTTGTTGTTTTCTAGGTGTTCTGTTACAGAACTGTTCTTATAGTGTGCCAGTGTGGAGCACAAAATTCTGAATGTGAAACAGTACATTTAAAGTAGTTCACCTAAAGGTTTTTTGTTTGTTTGTTTGTTTGTGTTTTGTTTTTGCTAACTTTTATAAGTGCTATTTGATAAGAAAATGGAAGTTTCTAGAAGTTGTGAAGCCATAAGGAAATGCCTGCTATTTTCAAAGCTACAGAAATGAATGCTATAAATAGAGGGCTAAGCACTCAAATACCCTCTTCAAGAAAGCATGTTAGCAGGAAAAAAAAAAAGGAAGGAAGCAAGAAAGCATGTTAGCAGGAAAAAAAAAAAAAGGAAGGAAGCAAGAAAGCATGTTAGCAGGAAAAAAAAAGGAAGGAAGCAAGAAAGCAAGCAAGCGTGTTAGCGCCCGCCATCTTTGGAGCCAGGAAGGCTCAGAAAACCTTAAATTTCCAACAGTCATACAGCTGGAATCCTTACAGGTCTTTCTCCCAAAAAACGTGGGTTTGTTCCTTTATTTTACACTGGTGCATGGGGCAGTCAGAGGAGGCTCATGTGTGGAGGTGAGAGGACAGCTTCTGGGAATGAATCACTTCTCTCCTTCTATCATCTGGGATCTGGCTAGCTAAACTCAGATCATCAGACTTGCCTTGACCCCCTGAGCCATCTTGCTGACCCTCCTATGAATGCGTCTCTGCTGCCTGAAGGTGATGATATACTCTGACTTGCCCCCAGCAAATTTTCAAGTTGGAAACATAATGTTTTACATTTAACTTGTTGACTTTTGCCAACCTATGCAGATGGGATTTGAGGACCTTAAAGAATGGGGCAGACTCCAGTCAAATGCTGTAGACAACCTTACCTCAGAATCAGTGTGCTCTTATACATGAATGTAGCAAAGAAAGCATTGATCCAAGGAAGGTTGTTTGAGCTCAGAAAAAAAAATGTGTAAATAAATATCAGTAAGCACATTCTAAATATTAACAGAGAGCAGCCCTTTTCCAGAAGCTTCTCAGGACAGACCAATTTAAACACAACTGCCTGGCATGTACTATAGATTATATCTGGGAAAGCAGAAAGCAAGACAGATGGCCATATCCAGATTCAGGGTACACTGGGGACAACACTCAGAATGTCCTGTCACCAGAGTGTGTTATGTAGCTGTGTTCTGACATCTAGCAAGAATAAACATGTCTTATAAATTTAGTGTAAATGTTTGTCACAGGACTCATGAAATCATATCCGAAAACAATGCGGGGAGCGAGGGAAAGGCCCTCTCCTCTGACTTTTTTCCTGGAATCTCTCACACCGTTTCCCCAAAGCATTGTTCACCATGCGTGCCTTTGACCATGCTCCAGCAGTTTTACATAAAATGTATATTTCTTTAATATTTTAAAAATATTATTAATAGTAAACCTTTGAGTATCCTGTGTTGGTAAATTATGATTACCCTAATATGGTTTTCAATATTTTAGACTGTAATAACATTATATGCAACTGAACTTGAGAAACCGAAATTTCTCATTTATGCTAAATTTTAAAGCCTTAAAGAAATAAAAGAAATTTCAGTTTTTATGTGAAAAATGAATGGCTGTATGTTTAGCTTTTTGTGGCAGTATGAACGTAGATTTATTAAGAGAAAATGAGGTGAACTCCTGAGAATGGGAGAGTCTCCCTAATCTTTATATTCATTTAGGAATCCTTGTGTACTACACAAGTATTAGACATTACTAATTCTTTTCATTATCACAGGTTTTAGAGAACAGATGGGCTCGATTTTCTTGTAGCTGAGGCTGGAGGTTCTCCGTGAGGTCACAGCTCCAGCCCCACCTTGATGAGGCTACAGGGGAAGCCTTCACACTCCTGGGGTGTGCCTTTGCCAGAACACACCCTTTTCCTGGTGATGGGCTTCCCTCCCATGGTTTAAACTGAGATGCCCCTGTGGCTCTCAACACGCCTGCTCCTAGTTTCTTCCCACCATGGAGCCTTTCAATTGCAAAACTATAAAAATTTCCACCTGAGTTTATTTATTAAGAGAAAACAGGTGGATGCCTGTGAAATGACACTCCTGGATCCAGTTATCCCCAGACAGTGCACTGTAAAGAAGGATCATCGCCATGTGCTGCTGTTAACCATCACAGGACTGTAGTGGGCTTGGCTTATTGCACTAAGCTCCCATTCTATGTTGCCTGAGTCAGTCTATCCTGCACCCAGTACTAGCTGTACTAGATCTGGATACAGTCTGGTTAAGCAAGAGTCAGGAGAATTTGGATGGAAAACCTTTTCTAATGTTGTGGAGATGGGAAAATATTCCTTCTTTATGATATGGGGAAAATGTTAACATCTCACTTTCTCACATGAGTAAAATTTCGTTTACTGTATGTGAATCGTTCCCCATATTAGAGTTTGGTTCTCCCGTTTCCTATAGATTAATATTTAAATTCCACCTGATGGTAGTATAAGAATAAAGGCAGGCAGGGGACTGGGGAGGAGAGATGAATGGCTCATTGTTTAAGACAGAGGCCAGTTCATTTCTCAGTACCCAAGTCGGCTTCTCAGTCAACTTCATCACACAGTGTGAGACTCCAGTAGGGTGTACAAATAACTTCTAGAAAGTTCTAGGTTAAGCCTGTGTGAGTCAGGAGAAATTGGCAGGATTAAGTGAGGCCTTCGTTGTCTCTTCCCCCACCCACCTTTCCCCGTGGTTACAGGTGCTGACCTCTCTGACATGAGGAGCGATGAGCCTTATGACTATAAGTTTGTGAAGTGGATGACGAAACATAAGGTACTGTTTCCTGACCTTCCCGCTGCTCCCTCACCAAGTGATACCCTTAGGAGTGTGCCTTGAGACACTGACCTCCAGCTTGGTCTCTTCTCCTTTTTATTTTAAGATGTTTAGTGTAGCTTACTTTTGTTGAGGCAGGCTCATTCTGTAGCCTTGGCATGCCCGAAACTTGCTGTGTAGACCAGGCTAGCCTCAAACTCTTCTAATTCTAGCTTTCATGCAAAGAGTCTACTTAGGACTTTTTGAGGGACTAAAAGTATTAAAAAATCCTTTTTCCTCTTAAGCATTATTGTGCCCTTCAGCAGTGTATTTCTAATGCCCGTGGCCCCCAAGTGACATCTGGGATGTGGGGCGCTATCCCATTGCATCCCCTTGTGTCTTTTTCAGAAACTGTCAGCCATTCCTGTTTCTGCATTCTGCGACTCCGAGTCTAAACCACACTTTGAGAAGTTGGTGCGGTTTTGTTTTATTAAAGTAAGTTTCTGCATTCCCACAAATATGCAAACCTTCATTCCAGTTTACAAAGCAGCCTTTTGTTTTTCTATTTCTAAAAATGAAATGCTAAATGACACTTTTAAACTTTGACTTGCTGCCGTGAAATTGATGGTAAGTCAGCACTGAACCTTGCTGCCGTGAATTGATGGTAAGTCAGCATTGAGCCTTCTGTTTGCTGGCTCTTTTAGTTCATTTATTGATTTGTGGTTTCTTGAGACAGGGTCTTGCTCTGTAGCCCAGGCTGTCCTCAGACTCATGACAGTCCGCCTGCCCCAGTCTTCAGGTGTTGGGAGCCACCATCCTTGATTTGGCC
Source organism: Mus minutoides (assembly GCA_902729485.2). Classification (NCBI taxonomy): domain Eukaryota; kingdom Metazoa; phylum Chordata; class Mammalia; order Rodentia; family Muridae; genus Mus; species Mus minutoides. The sequence goes on from LR749734.1 coordinate 991,793, forward strand.
TTTTTTGAGGGGAACCAACATAGTCCTAGCTGAGGGAGATCATTACACCTGAACCGGAAGCCTCTCAAGAAAGATGTTATCTGGGCCAGGGAGCGCCTAAGTCGATGCTGCACTGGCCAAGTAAGCGGGAAGACCAGGGTTCAGATCCCAGACCCAGCATAAAAGCCAGATAGCCAGGGCAGGGGTCTGGACCTCAGGAGACAAGCTGACTGCTAGTCTCGCCAGCCCGTAGTTGGCAAGCTCTGACTTCCATGAGAGACAGACCCTGCTTCAATATATAAGCATGGGCACTCAAGAAAGACCTCCAATGTCCATTTCAGGCCTCCACAGATATGCACACACATGTGCCCACACACATTCGAAATATGCACATACCATATATACATAGATCATACATGCATATTAAGGCTACTGAAAACACTCATCCTTAGGTTATTTAACATAACATAAATACTATTTTTAACTTTTTGAGCTAACCTATCAACAACTTATGGAAGACTTACCTAAGAATAGAATATGAGAATTTATAACAGAACAATGTGACTAGTTGATTGACTAAAATGTAAAAGGAAAGGGGCAACATTTGGAATTTAAATACATGTTAAAAAAGAAAAAGTAAGGTTAATAAAGCATAGCATTATACTGTCTTAAAAGGTATAAATCCAAGTATTTCTCCACTTACAATGGAAACATTGTTAAGAATACTGTGTTTTGAAATGCATTACCCATGAGCACATCACTGAACAGTGTTGTTTTGGCAATGCAGCACAGACTGGGGGTGGGGGATGGGGAGCAGTCATTTTCTTTTGAATCATGAGGCTCCTTGCTACAGACAGCCCCACATTAGTAGAAAGTATGTTCCTGTATATCACTAGCTCCACACCCCCAAATATCAAAAGCATGACTTCTAATGAATATCTGTCATCATAAAATAAAAAAATAGCCAATGGATCCACCATAAGGAAGAGGCCATCTTTGTAAACATACTACTGAAAATACAAACATGATTAACAGAAGGGGAAGAGTAACCTTAGGGCTTCAGTTTTAGCTGGCACAGTAGCCCACTCCTCTAACCCTTGTCTACAAAGCAAGTTCAAAGACAGCCAGAACTACATGGAGAAACCCTATCCTGAAAAAACAATAAACAAACAAACAGTTCAGTTTTAAACCAGTCAACATGGCCCTACCCTTTTCCCTTCTTGGAAATAACTCGGGCGAGTTATGATTCCACGAATTACATCCTGCAAGTGGGGAGGGTTGCCAATTAGTATAAAGGGAGTGGTAGTATAAAGGGAGTGGTAGTATAAAGGGAGTGGTAGAAGAACAGAGGATGCCTGGAAAGGCTAAGTGCCTCAAAGGACAGATCCTGGTACCAAGAACAGCGGGAATTCAGCTATTCTGGCAGAGGGGAAGTGGGCACGGGTCTGCAGTCATGTGAATGCTGTAAAGGAGGGTGGGAAGGTGAGTGTGCTTGGGCTATGGATTTCCTCATTGATCTGGCAGCGTTGCCAAAAGCTGCTGGGTTGAAGTAATATGGAGGAAAGGTCCTCAGTTAGGCCACATAATTAATTCCCGGATGGCCAACTACCACATTAAAGGAGCATTAAACTTTTGATGAACAAGACAGACTTTCTGCTGTCTTCCAGCACTGCCCTCTTCCTCCTTGATAAATCTCTGTAAATTCATGGGGCTGGAGAGATGGCTTAGGAGCACCGGCTGCTCGGATCAATAGGAGCAGTGTGTGTACCAGTGGGGAGAACTTACAGATGCATTCGGTCAGAAAGCGTTCCCATCCATAACTGAACGCGATACACCTCTTCCAAGGACATCATACGGCAAAGGAAAGACACTGGAACAAAACAACCTCCAGAGTAGTCCCTGGAAAAATGAGCCGTGCCGTGGGAGAGTGACAGACATTTGAAGTTCTAAATGCTTAAAGCAGTACTCGGGGTCAAGGTTTTTAAAGTTTAGGAACATGAGGGTGTGGTGATGCAGGAAGATGAAATGGGATCTCTTTTTTTTTTTTTTTCAACTTTTATTAGATATTTTCTTCATTTACATTTCAAGTGTTATCCAGAAAGTTCCCTATACCCTCCCCGCTCCCGGCCCTGCTCCCCTACCCATCCGCTCCCACCCCTTGGCCCCAGCGTTCCCCTGTATTGGGGCATATAAAGTCTGCATAACCAAGGGGCCTCTCTTCCCACTGATGGCCAACTAGGCCATCCTCTTCTATATATGCAGCTAGAGACACGAGCCCAGGGGGTACTAGTTAGTTCATGGTTATTCTTCCACCTATAGNTCTTTCCAGTTTCTGGCTATTATGAATAAGGCTGCTATGAACATAGTGGAACATGTGTCCTTGTTACCAGATGGAATATCTTCTGGATATATGCCCAGTAGAGGTATTGCAGGATCTTCCGGTAGTACTATGTCCAATTTTCTGAGGAACCGCCAGACTGATTTCCAGAGTGGTTGAACCAGCTTGCATTCCCACCAATGAAATGGGATCTCTTTGGAGAACCGGGGAGAAATTGAAGGAAGAATACTTCGCTAAGCACATCAGGGGTGAGAAAAGTTAGTAAAAGAATGTGGAGGCCGGGCGTGGTGGCGCACGCCTTTAATCCCAGCACTGGGGAGGCAGAGGCAGGCGGATTTCTGACTTCGAGGCCAGCCTGGTCTATAGAGTGAGTTCCAGGACAGCCAGGGCTACACAGAAAAACCCTGTCTCAAAAGACTAAAAAACAAAACAAAAAAAAAAGAATGTGGAGAAGAATACAGGATTTTACAACATTAAAGAGAAAATTATGGTCATGGAAGGAAAATGAAATATGTAGTTGAGTCTCCAAAAAAAAAAAAAGTAGGAATAGAACTTCAAATAATTGTACAGCTGTGTTAGCAGGAATGCTTCCTTTAGTTAAATGCTTGGAATGGCTCAGCAAGGATCTAGAATAAGATCCCAGGGCTGCCTCTGGGCAAGGAAAGAGAGAGGCTGAGGAAGCACGTGGGAGGCTGGCTGACCTAAAAACAACGTGGAAGGGCTGGGAAGATGGGTCAGTGGAAAAGGCACCTGGAGAACCCCAGTTGGGATTCCAGTACCCACAAGAAGCTGGTCCAGTTCTGCAGGCTTGCAATCTTACAGCAAAATGAGAAGCAGAGAGACAGTCCTGGTATTCATAACACAACCATGAGACCGCATCTCAGATGAAGCAGAAGGTTAAAACCAATACTCAAGGTTTTCCTCTGACTTGCACACACACCTCACACAGATTCACACTCAGACACATGTGTGCACACATTTCACTCCCATGTGTACATACAAAAGAGGAAATATTTAAGCTGGGCAGTGGTGGCACATGCCTTTAATCCCCATACTCAGGAGGCAGAGACAGGCAGATCTCTGAGTTCAAGGGCAACTTGGTTTATAGAGGGAGTTCCAGGACTAAATAGAGATACCCTGTCCTAAAAAAAAAAATTAAATACTTGAAGTGCAACTGACATGATTTTATAATTTCTAAAAGACTATCTCAGAGTATCTACTTAACTGCTAATGATAACCCATCATTTCCCAAATACTTCATGGTGAGTTCCCCACCAACAAGGACATTCTGAAACCACAGACCACCACCCTCAGCACCAGGGACTTAACCTTGACAAATTGGCATCACATCTACAACTCAGTCCCAGTCCAAGTTCCACTAATTGTCCCCCTGTAAAATCCTCAGAACAAGCAGGCTGCAGGACTGGCCTGAATCAGGTCATTACCGTCTGTCTGTCAAGGCCAGAACTACGTGTTGCGTTTAGTTGTCCTGTTAGCTAGGTCCTTAATATTCACAGCCTTGACACTCTGTAAAACTGCAGCCAAGGCAGAAGTGGTGGCGCATGCCTTTAATCCCAGGCAGAGGCAAGCTGGCTTTGAAACCAGTTTGGGCCACACAGTACCGGTCTGATCCACAGAGACACCTTCCCAACCAATCACTATAAGGAAAGGCTCTCCAGTTTGACCTGTTACTGAAGGCGGAAACCACATTTGTTTGCCTGCTACAGTTATCTTCAAGTACATCACTAAGGTGGAGTTTGCATGTATTTAGTATAAGGTTAGGATTTTCCATTAAATTTAGTAACTATTTTTAAGGAATTGCTTTGAAGTTGTGGTAGAATTCTATCTCTCACCAAGTATCTTAATTATTTTCCTTATGCTTTGGTAGCAGTAAAAGCTCATAGACTTCTATTATATTTGATGAGTTCTAATTTGTCATTGTTACCTATTTTATAGTTAAGTTTCTCCAGAATTGGGCCACTGTGAGTCCGTTTAAACTGGCTTCTGTTTCTTTTGATTTGTCAGCATTTTGGGACATTTTCTTGATCTTTTTACACAAGGATCATTTTATCAATCTGGGACCAGCCATTCCCAATAAGTCTGGTTCCTTTTAGAGTCGAGCTCTGTGGGTGAGGGTAGGGAGGTGGGGTGAGCTTTGGGGATTTTATTCTCTTTTGTGTTAATAGGTATTTTGCCTGCATGTATGTCTGTGCACTCTGTGTGTGTAGTGTCATATTTCCTGGGAATAGAGTTACAAACAGTTGTGAGCCACTACGTAGGTGCTTAGAATCCAGCCCAGGTCCTCATTGAGAACAGGTGCTTTTGATCAGTGGGGCGTCACTCTGGTCCTAAACCAAGATCTAGATATTGAAAGTGATCACTACTGTTGTGTGATGCTGTTCCTAGGCCCTTCCAGCAGAGGTAGAGAATATATAAATGCATTCAAATGCATGCACAGTCATATGTCAGTCATACCTCCGCATCGAGGGCTGATTAATTGCACCCCCGCACAAATCTGTATTTACAAAACCCCGATATTCAAGTGCCTTATATAAATGTCATACTATTTTTCTATAATGTATGCATATCCTTCTGTGTACCTTAAATCATCTTTAGGTTATTTATGATCTAATACAATGGAACACCATCTAAATAGATGTTATAGTGTATTGTTTCTGAATCATAAGAAGAAGAAATATGAGCATGCTCAGTTCCGATGGAATTTTTTCCCCTGCATATTTTCAGTCATCGGTTGATTGAGAAGCAGAACCCTTGGGTAGACAGAACGGATTACATGCATATTTACAGATGCATTTATTGGTATCCAAATTTATTGAAAACTATCAGATGGTTAATTGTATTGTTTTTTTTCATTTCTATATTTGTAACTCCCTTCTTCAAGGGTAAAACCTGGTTCCCATCATTTAATTACTTAATACTTTGGTATGTGATTGAGCTCTGGCTAGTTTCTCTCTCTCTCTCTCTCTCTCTCTCTCTCTCTCTCTCTCTCTCTCTCTCTCCTTCCATCCTTCCCTCCCTGTAGTGGATACAGTGTTCACAGATAAGGAAGAAGCCTGAGAATATGATTGGATTTTAATTTCAGACATTAGAACTAAACCTAAAAACCGCTATGAGAGGTCATCTTGGAGAAGGGGGGGTTCGGGTGTTGTCAAGGGAAAGCAGGAATGCCTTGGCTGTTAAATTTTCTATCTAGTCGCCTCTGGATTCATCAACTATCTAATTATACCTGATTGAATAGCTATTTTCAGTTTTCTAGATTTTTACTTTTTTAAGTAAGTGTGTGTGTGTGTGTGTGTGTGTGTGTGTGTAAACTCACATATAACAGGAGAGGTCTTATGATCCCCTGGGTGCTAGGAACATGATTTCTCTGCAAGAACAGTACACACCCTAACCACTGAGCCAACTACCCACCCCTCCCCTTTTAGTTTCCACATTTCTGTTTTTACTTTGACATTGCTTCTTCACTTAAGAGGATACATTCTCTTAAGTTTTGGGGTATTGCTAATATGGTTTTTATTTATCTTCAATGTTTTTTTTTTTCCTAAAAATGGGTGCCACAAGCACCCAGATATGCCTTCTATATTTAAATATTGCAATATCTTGAGTTTATGTGGTATGTAACGATACAATTATTTTATTTCTAGAAAGACAGCACACTGGATGCTGCAGAAGAAATCTTCAGGGCATGGAACAGCCAGAAGTCTTGACTGGTTCCATCTTCTTGCAAGGACTTGCTGCTCAGTGCTGCCACCTCGTGGGCACTATAAAGAAACACGGTTCAACAAGCATTTAAATAAATATTTCCATTGTCTCCAAAGTTAACCTCGTTCCTAACCATGTTCAGTACATCCTGGTTTTATTCGTTTGGAATACATTAAGGCGCCTTCCACTGTAGTTGTGGGGGAGTCCGCTTCTCCGTGTTGTATTTTCTCATGAGTGGAAACGGAAGTTGCCGTTACTGCACCAGGTGTAGTGTGGCCTGCGAGCCCAGCCCTTGGGAGGGGGAGGCAGGAGTTCAAAGTCATCCACAGTGACATAGTAAACTGGGGGTCATCCGGGTTACGTGAGACTCTCAATAAATGAAAGAAACGAACCAACACATACCTCATCTGCAGCTCGTCTGTGAGGACTGCTGGCTCATTCTGTGTAAAGCCTGGCAACCTACAGACCCTCGCAGGAGGTTGGCCAGTTCCATCTCTCGTCCTGCTAGGCACCTGCCAGCCATGATGGTGCCTACAGCCCCCTCCCTAGGACACTGGACTTTGCCCCTGGCTTTGTTTTTTTTCTCTTCCAAGGGCTGCTGTGACTTGGATGGCTTCAAGGTCCACGAGAGCAGCCTATGCTTTCCATCCCCTGACCTCGTTACCTCTGCCGATGTTCACCTCTGCTCCACCTGAACCACCCACTCCCTTGGCCACACCTTGAAACTGTCATCAGTCGGGGCCGTTTCACCTTTGAGATAGTAAACACATCCTCTCTCTTTATAACCAACTGTCTTCTGGCTCATGCTTTTGTGGCCATGTACCTACCTACCCTCCCTCTCTCCCTCTCTCCCTCTCTCCCTCTCTCCCTCCCTCCCTCCCTCTCCGCACCCTTCCTCTCAGCTCCTATTTAAATTTAATACAATTCCAGACCCAATGTTTCCCAGAAACTGGTCCATAGCCCTCTTAGGTCAGCATCAACTAAGAGCCTCGGGATCTGGCCCTCCCAGGTTATGTTCACACCACTCACAGCTTGATCTTCTGCGCTGTAGTTACGGGGCTCTCAGTGTGATTCCTATTAGGCCTCTTAACTGCACTCATTTCCTGGCCAACCTTCGCTTCCATTGTTCTGGGACACTTTGACTTATTGCCATGTTGTTTGAACTTGCCTAGCTGGCCAAAAATAAGGACTCCACCCCGGGGTTGGAGTTCTAGGCCTGCACCTGGGCTGCTGCACACACTCAGGGAAGCACTAGAAGCTGTGAGCTCGCACATCCTTCCCCTCGATAGACATCACTGTGATCCATTCCCCTGTGAGCCCTCTCTGCCTGGTACTACAGCAGTGATGGCTAGCATACTATGATGAGAAAGAAAATCTGCCCCCCTCTCTTCCTGGGTCACAGCCCACTACCAGCATCTCAACCAAGTCACAGCAGGGTCCACCTGCTTGTGGGAGAAACAAAAGGACAGACAGAAATCGGCTGTGATATATGTCCCTGGCTCAGCATTTGTCCATCCTTTCTTCATCCCACAGGGACAAAGGTTTTATTGAACCTCTGAGCCACACAAGTTGGGGATGGGGATGGAGTGGGGAAGGTTGTTGGTTTTAAAACTGGTCCAAGTCTCAAAAGGAAAGCTTACACCGGGAAATGAGTTTGAGACCCAGACCAAAAAAAAAAAAAAAAAAAAAAAAAAAAGAAGGCTTAAAAGGCCAGGGGACAGCTGTTACAGGGCATACAAATCTCTTGGAAAACTTTTGCCCATCACCTTGCAGTAAATGTGGGGTGGTGTTCTTAGGTCCATGAAAAAGACCCCACTCGAGTCTCAGGAGTTCGCGCACAAGGAATCACGAAAGACCATCTTGATGTAATACACATGAGGGAGGTTTACTCACGGAGCTCCACGGGACAACGCCCCACCTATGCAAGAGGTGGGAAGAGTCGGCCACGAGGCTCGAAAATTAGAAGCTTTTATAGCAATGGGGTAGGGGGTTGGGGAAATTGGCACGGTTTCACATGATTGGCTAGTTCAAACATCAGCAAGAGCCCTAGGTAGCAGCTTGAGGTAATAGCTAACTCTAAGAGACAAGGGGGCGCCAGGGTGGCCAGTTTTTTTTTCATCCTGGCCAGCTCTTCAGTGTTTCACTGGCCTTGAGCCTGCTCTCTGCAGCCCTGGATTTGCCACGGCCCCTGAATCCACCCATGCTCTGATCGTATCTCTCCTCGCACGCTCAGACCTAAGTCCACCTGTTGTGTCTTTATTTTCTGTTTACTCCTCACAAGTGGACTGTGTCCATGCCTCTTCCATCTTACATATGTTTTTGTAGTAGTCTTATCTCTTCCTCCTGGGGGTAGAATCTGTTTTGGTCTCTCCGTCCTTTCCTCTCTTCCCTACCTGTCTTGCTTTCCATTAGCAGGACCTCGTAGTTGTTTATATCCCTACCTGGCCAGGAAAGACTAAAACACCAACGAGAGGGGTGTGTGCTGGGTGTCAGCCTATGAGGAAAGGCTGCATGAGGCCAGAGGGCAGGAAAGAGCAGAACCAGAGGGTCAAGCATCAAGTTGCCACTTTAGCGTGTACTGGGGTGGGTTTTATGGAGGGAACTAGACTGAGGAGAAGAAGAGCGAGCTTGTGGAGATCTTAAGAACATTTCAGGTCAGGGGAAGGGGTGGTGTCCACGGTCTTCAATCTGCCTCAGGAGGAGGCTGACAGGGACTCAGCACTAGGATCAGCTTAGGCTCCGACTGATCTCCAGCTTACACTTAGCAGTGCCTGGTTCCCCAGGGAAGACTCTTCCTGCCTCTGCTGGCTGGTTTTATGTCAACTTGACACAAGCTATAGCCACCTCGGTAAGACTGGACTGGAGGCAAGCCTGTGGAACATTTTCTTAGTTAGTGATTGATGAGAGAGGACCCAGTGCATTGTGGGTGGTGCCATCCCTGGGCTGGTAGTCCTGAGATCTATGAGAAAGCAAGTTGAGCAAGCCAGAAAGCAGCACCTCTTCTTGGCCTCTGCATCAGCTCCTGCCTTCTGATTCTTGCCCTGCTTGAATTCCTGTCCTGACTTCCTTCAGTGATTCACAGCTATGTGGAAGTATAAGCCAAATAAAACATTTCCTCCCCAACTTGTTTTTTTTTTTTTTTTGGTTTTTCGAGACAGGGTTTCTCTGTCTAGCCCTGGCTGTCCTGGAACTCACTTTGTAGACCAGGCTGGCCTCAAACTCAGAAATCCCCCTGCCTCTGCCTCCCAAGTGCTGGGATTAAAGGCGTGCGCCAGTGTTTTATCACAGCTATAGAAACCTAACTAAGGGGGCTGGAGCGATGGCTTACTGGTCAAGAGTACTGGCTACTCTTCCTCAGGCCCCGAGTTCAATTCCCACCAACGACATGGTGGCTCAGAACCATCCGCAATGGGATCTGATAGCCTCTTTTGGTGTGTCTGAAGAGAGTGACAGTGTACTCACATAAAGTAAATAAATCTTTAAAAGAAAGAAAGGAAAGAAGGAAGGGAGAAAGGGAGAAAGGGAGAAAGAAAGAAAGAAAGAAAGAAAGAAAGAAAGAAAGAAAGAAGAAAGAAAGAAGAAAAAGAAGGGAGAAAAAAGAAAAAAAGGAAGGAGGAAGAGAGGGAGAAAGAAAAAGAAAATGGAAGGAAAGGAAAGGAAAGAAAAGGAAAAAGAAAAGGAAAAAGGAAAGGGGAAAGGAAAAGGAAAAGGAAAGAAACCTAAAAGTAGAAGGAAAAGGAAAAGGAAACGGAAAGAAACCTAACTAGGACAACATGCCTCTGCTCCAAGAATCTGGTCCTGAGAGAGCCTGTCCCAAAGGTGTATGTATGGATGCTGATAATAATAAAGTGGAGATAATTCCCAGTTCCCCTCAGCCTTTCCCTTAGTACTTACCACTAGGGACACACCCCACCCCAGCCTCCTTGTTCCCATGACATGACATACCTAACACACAGTGTTAAGTTGTTATTACCTGCCTGGCTGATCTCAGCTCTTCTGATCCGTGGCTATCAGTATTTTGATCTACACCATGTTCTCTTCACTATTTTCTAAATAAATTCGCTTACTCTTTTAGTGAATCTCAAACCCATCTCCAGCCTAGGCCTGTCTGTGGAATTTCATTCGTGTCTGTACCCACCATTTCTCAATTCTCATTTCTGTGACTGTTTCATGGTCTGGGGTGCTTTGAATAGGTTTGGGCCCCCATAGATTCTTGTGTTTGAATGGCCTTTCCATGAGGAATGACACTATTAAAAGTGTGGGCTTACTGGAGGAGGTATGGCCTTGTTGGAGGAAGTGTGTCACTGTAGAGGTGAGCTTTGGGGTCCCCTATGCTTTTGCACGCACACACACAGACACACACACAGAGAGAGAGAGAGAGAGAGAGAGAGAGAGAGAGAGAGAGAGAGATCTATTAAAGCGGCTTGCAAGCTGTGTTTCAGCTAGTCCAACAATGGGTGTCTCTCAATGGAAAGTTCAAGGATCTAGTAGTTGTTCAGTTAATAAGCCTGGATGTCTCAGCTGGTCTTCAGTACACACCAGAATCCTGGAGATGGCTTTAATGCCAGTAAAGGAACGGACTTTGCAGCAAGAAGGAGGGTGGACGGTGGAAAGGGCTTAGGGCCCTGGAGGCAAACCAAGCCGCTGCACCCACCAATGGACTTTGTAATGCACAAGATAAACAAACCTTTATTTGCTTAACCAAATATAGCACTTTCTGTTTTCTATGGAAGTATTGCTGTCTGAGTTCCAGGTCCACCTTGGAGAAGAAGATCTATTGTCAGAGGCAGAGAGTGAGCAGCCCTCAGTAGGTGCCTGTCCCACTCCAGGGAAAAGATGGTCGGGATTGTGAGGATGTAGGAGAGAGGGGCAAGTTACAGCCAACCTTGTTAAACTCAAAGGTTTCCCCCATTCTAACCAAGCAGCTATATAAACAGAGAATTACCAAACATTTTATGAGAAAAATTATACCCAGATAAAACAAGGGGCTTCCCAGGAGGATAAGCCCTATAGGTAGACGAAACAAACAAATCTCGACCACATTTCTGAGACATGAGAACTTGGTTGGATTGCTGCTCAGAGAATACAGCTAATTACTCTATCCTTCCAATTAAATCAGAAGTTCCCCTGCCAACAAACAACCATCTTGGGATCTATCAAAAATAAATTGTAATGATAACTGGATTTTCTAATCAATATTAACTTCACCATGTTCGACAGAGTTTACCTTCTTTACATTTTCACTCAGCATTTGTAAAAGTGTTGGAAGCGGTGTTTCTGGACCCTATCATTAGTTGTCTATCAATGCAACAAATACGCAGCTCTGGCTGAATCCTCAGAGCCTCAGGTTCTAAAGCGTTGCTTTCTTTCCGAACAGATTCCTGGTAATTCACTGAATTGTTTCTACTTTCAGAAACCATGACACAATCTAGGAAACAACGGGTGAGTGGAAAAATAAAACTCTAAGGAAAACTCTCATTTCCTAGACTTCTCCCCCTCAGAAATGCTGTTCTCCCGGTGAAACGCTGGCATCAGGCTCCACCCTTGAATGCGATTATTCTGAAGAGCTCAGGACCTTTCACTGGGGAGGCTGGCCAGACAGCTCAACCGGTACAGGCACGTGGTGCTCTTCTACAGAAGCTGCACCCCATTCCCAGAATCCACATAGGGCAGCTCATGTCATTCCTCCTCCAGGAAATCCAGTGTCCTTGCTGGCCTCTGTGGGCATCCACACACACAGAAAAATAAAGCTTAAACACATTAGCATTGATTGTCTTGTTCATTATGGAAGCCGGTTTGTCCCGCGTTTCCCCTGTTTTTCCTGTGCCNGAGACCAGGCCAGCTCCAGTTATTACTGTGCACTTGTGATTCCCTGTCCTGGAATGGCTTACCCTAGGCTACCGGACTACCTCAGATCATTATTCAATTCTTTCCTCAGGGAGGACCTGACCTTCCACCTAAAGCTCTAAGTCTTGACTGGATGTGGTGGGCCTGTGCACTTCCTTTTAGCTACTTCAGTGTTTGAGGTAAAAAAAAAAAAAAAAAAAAAAAAAAAAAAAAAAAAAAAAAAAAAAAAAAAAAAAAAAAAAATCACGCCGGGCCATGGTGGCGCTCGCCTTTAATCTCAGCACTTGGGAGGCAGAAGCAGGCAGATTTCTGAGTTCGAGGCCAGCCTGGTCTACAGAGTGAGTTCCAAGACAGCCAGGGCTATACAGAGAAACCCTGTCTCGAAAAAGAAAAAAAAAAAAACACCCCCCCCCCCAAATCACATTTGAGATGACTTAGGCAATATGCTGAGATCTCATCTTAAAATCAATCAATCTATTGATCAATCAATTTATAAAAACAATTCTTGCTCGCCTGCCCAGCTTCCCCCGTTTTTCTCCTGAGCACCTAATACCATCTACTTTATACCAGGTTTTTCTAGTTTACAAGTCTCTCTCCCACCCCAAATGCAAGTTCCAGGAGAGGGATTGAACTGATTCTAGCACATGGTAGGCAAATCCCATTTTTGTTTGTTTGTTTGTTTGTTTGTTTGTTTTTGGAGACACGGTTTCTCTGTATAGCCCTGGCTGTCCTGGAACTCACCTTGTAGACCAGGCTGGCCTCGAACTCAGAAATCCACCTGCCTCTGCCTCCCGAGTGCTGGGATTAAAGGCATGCACCACCACGCCCAGCTAAATCCCATTTCTTAAATAAATGAATTTTGGCCACTTGGATTTGGCCATCAGAACACCATTGTTGTTATTTTGAACTTACCTCTCTTTGACTCCTGTCTTTCGCTTATTAATGATTTACTAGAATGCTAAAGGTTGTTCCTACAGTTTCATATACACTTAGCATGTCTCCGAGTCATCTGGTTAGGTTATTGAAGCGTTTCTGCTTAGGTCCTAAGCTTTAGGACTGCAGTTGATTCATAGTGTGGGAGCCATGGAAAGAGACCAGGGCAGACACCTGAAGCTGCAATTGGCCCTGAAGCTCCAAAATAATGAGATTCAAGAGCCCTCCACCGCATAATCATGCAGTTAAGATTCACATCCACATGCACAAAAGCTTAGTTAGTATTTGCTGTTTTGAGTGGGACAGTCAATAGCAACCTTTAATCCCAGCACTCAGGAGGCAGAAGCAGGCAGACTTCTGTGAGTTCTTGGCTTGCCCAAGCTAAATAGTAAGATAACATTCCAAAAGCAAAACAGAACAAAAACAACAACTGATGATGATGATGATGATGACGATGATGATGATGACGACGATGATTTGCTATTTGGGAAGTCAGGAAAGGAAGCTGAGCTTGGTAGCTCAACAGTTTTGAGGCAGAGGTAAGAGGATCAAGAGATTGGAAAACAGAACTCTTTGCTGTGAAACTCTATCTCAAGCAAACAAAAGTCAAGAATGACCAGACACTAACTGTTCATCACACTAAGAAGGGTTAAATTACTGTACATCCAAACAGTGTCAAGGCAGAAGAGAAGGTAAAAGGAGAGAGAACCGGAAAGATGGCTCAGGATTAGGAGTGGAGAGAACCGGAAAGATGGCTCGGGGGTTAGCTGTAGTGTGTAGTGTGTAGTATGTAGCTGTAGTGTGCAATAATTTGAAAATGTGTAGTTTGCCGGGCAGTGGATTGTTTCTCCAGCACCCTTGTCAGGTGGCTTACAACTACCTTCAAATCCACTTCCAGGAGATTGGACGCCCTCATATGGCCTCTGCTGGCACCTGCACCCTCCTGCACATACCCAAAACAGAAATCCACATTTATACATAATTAAAACTAAAATAAAAACTTTTTTTTTAAGGAGAGAAGCTTTCTGCATGGCCATGAAATTATCTCTAAGATATATTAAGGGAAAGAAACTTATAAAATAACATCTTTTAATTTAGCTTTAATTTTAATTTATTGTGACCAGCAGCCCTGAGCAGGATGGTGAGGAAGAAATTTTACTTTACTTTGCTTTTGTACAGATACACTTTATTTCATTTTAAAACCAGTTTATCTGGGGGAGGATACTGTTCAGTGGTAGAGTGGTTGCTTACCACAGTTTACTTCCTTGACAAACAATGATTGCAAGCCTACCACATTCATTAGTCCTGTGTAGGAGCTATAGCTGCTGGGAATACTGTAGCAAGCAAAAGAAACAAAGTCAGGAGCCGGGCGTGGTGGCGCACGCCTTTAATCCCAGCACTCGGGAGAGGGAGGCAGAGGCAGGCGGATTTCTGAGTTTGAGGCCAGCCTGGTCTACAAAGTGAGTTCCAGGACAGCCAGGGCTATACAGAGAAACCCTGTCTCAAAAAACCAAAAAAAAAAAAAAAAAAAAAAAAAAAAAAAAAAAAAAGAAACAAAGTCAGTACCATTTACAACCCACATTCTAAAGATGGGAACAGGGCAACCAACAGGCAGGTTAAAGGAACAGTAGTTGGTAAGTGCTGAGAAAAACACAGTGGAGAAGGCAGAAGCTGGCGGCCAGTACAGAAGGACATTTTTTACAATGTTTTTGCATTCTTGCTAGTAGGAACAAATAGAGTACAAACCAGCAAAGCCATGCAAGAAAGTCAGGAGGGGAGTAGGCCGGCCATCTTGCTTTTGCCTGCTAAGTGGATTATTTCTAGTCAGAGTTTGGTTTCCAGTTTAAAATGATACTGACATGATGTCTCAACTGGTGTCGCCCAAGTCTGGGGAAATGCACCTTCCAGAATACTATCATAGGAGAAAATGGATCCATTTCTTTTTTTTTTTTATGGATCCATTTCTAGGGACTATTGTTACAACAGTGAACAAAATGTAATATGAGTCTCGCCTCTGAGGTCCTGGCTACACTGGCAGGTGTTTACATCCATGTTTGACATAAATATTGTCAAAGATGTTCCTGATGGCCTTAATTGTGATAACAAAGAACCAGAGGGGACATTTCATTCATTATCGATGAGGGTAAACAGACTATAGTGTCTAGTCAAGGATTTTGGCTCAAATCTGTTGCTTGAAAAAAAAACTGAATGAATGAATGAGATCTGTTTGTGTGAATGAAACATGACCCAATGAAACGCAGCGCTCACAGCATGGTGCATTAAGACAATATGGGTGTGTTTTGCATGAATTTAAATTATGAAAATTAGACATGAGGTCATGTATAAATATTAACAGTCTTCCTTGTGCTAAGAGTTTTACATTTTCAGGAAGTGAGAGACAGCATCAGGCTGTCTACAATGGCTATCTCAAGTTATGTAATCTATCCTTCAATTTCTTTTGTTTTTTGTTTTTTGTTTTTTTCGAGACAGGGTTTCTCTGTATAGCCCTGGCTGTCCTGAAACTCACTCTGTAGACCAGGCTGGCCTCCAACTCAGAAATCCGCCTGTCTCTGCCTCCCAAGTGCTGGGATTAAAGGCGTGTGCCACCACCCGGCAGGTTAAGTCTTTTTTTTTTTTTTTTTGGGGGGGGGGACAGGGTTTCTCTGTGTAGCCCTGGCTGTCCTGGAACTCACTTTGTAGACCAGGCTGGCCTCGAACTCAGAAATCTGCCTGCCTCTGCCTCCTGAGTGCTGGGATTAAGGGCATGCACCACCACGCCCAGCTCTGTCCTTCAGTTTCTATGATAAACAATTAAACAGAGAAGCACCGTTGGCTTGTCCCTCATCCAAACTGCTTGGGGTCATATCTGATTTGGATTTTTTGGGAATGTTTGTGCATACATAATGAGTATCTTTAGGATTGGATCAGATTTCAAAGACATTCCTTAGTTTTATATATACAATATACACATAGCCTGAAGGTGATTTCATGTTTTAAATAGTGATATTCATGGTAGAACAAAGCCTCACGTATGAAACATTCTGCTGGTGATATACTAATAGGATTTAACATCATTTGGATTTGGAACATGTCAGTACTCAGATATTCATACTGGGCACACTTAATATGTATTTGCATATTATTAAACTCAACTCAAAGGAATTAAGATAGGGAGTTGCTATATAGGTTAGGTCAAAAGCTCTCTGAAGTAGTGAGACTGTAGGTTTGCATACAACTCTAAATCCTTTTTTGTTTGTTTTGTTGTGTTTTGTTGTTGTTGTTGTTTTTCAGTTCCTAATAAAAAGTGCTTGAAGGTATGATCTGTCACAGTCCGGTTTAGTTGTATAAAAGTGAGCCCAAGCTATATTCTTATTAAGCTGAGATGTAAGTTGTATCACATGATTCTGGAACATCATTCTGAAATTTTGAAAGATTGTAGCTGGAGTTTAACATAACCCGGGGAGGAGGAGGCATGTTCAGAATGAGTATTTATCTGAGCACTTCAAAATTAAATCGTGTTGAGAAAAGACTGAAGAACAGGTGACCCAGAGGTGAGCAGCTATAATAGAAAACTGCATACAGGAGAAAGCACTAAGTAAGAAAGTGGGCACAGCCAGCTCGCTATAATAGAGAATCCCACATTAATTTTTCTTCATTATTGTAAAGAACAGTATAGGTAATTCTTTAAAAGTTGCATGTATAGTTCACGCATGTTGAAGGGGGTCCTGTGTGCACGTATGTGCTCACTTATTTTGTTGTTGTTTTGTTTTTTGTTTTTTCAAGACAGAATTTCTCTGTATAACCCTGGCTGTCCTGGAACTCACTTTGTAGACCAGGCTGGTCTCGAACTCAGAAATCCGCCTGCCTCTGCCTCTGAGTGCTGGGATTAAAGGCACGCACCACCACGCCAGGCATGTGCTCACTTTGATCACTCTTCACCTTACCTTTTGGGAGGGACATGGTCTCTCACTGAAGCCAGCATGAGTCGCGCTACCTTCCCGCCGGCAGGAACACACGCGAACACCAGATTCAGAGTCCTTCTACAGCATGCTCTTTATTGAAGCCTTGAAAGAGGAAGACCCAGAGCCCGGAAAAGCCTCGGCTTATATAGCCAAGGAGGAGGCGTGTCTTAACCGGATTGGCTGCTGAGCCATCACTCATATTAAGCCCTGGGCTGGGCAGCGGTTAAGCAACAGGCAGGCGCATGCACTTTCGGGTTGTTTACTCGCTCTATGGGGGGGGTGGTAACAGGGTGTCGGCGCCATCTTAGAATGGCGACTCAGCCGACTCCGGCACGGCCCTGTACAGAAGCCAGCAATGACCAAATGGCTAGCCAATTTGGAATGCTGTCAGCCAGTTCCAGGGCTATACGTGTGTGTGTGTGTGTGTGTGTGTGTGTGTGTGTGTGTGTGTGTGTTCCCCTGTGCAAAGGTTAGCAACACCTGTGCCAGGGCTGGCTTTTTCACATGAGCCTTGGGGATCCAAACTCAGGTCCTCAAGCTTGCACAGTAGGCTCTTCTTCACTGGCTGAGCGCATCTCCCAGGCCCTCTGAGTAGTTGCTTAAAATACCACCTTTCCGTTTATGAGTATCATATAAACCTGTAGTCATTGGGTGTCTGCTCTCTGCAGATGGATTAGTCACCAGGATACAAAGATGTCCAGCACTCTAGCAGTTACCGCATTTGCTTTCCAGCAGCTGATGGAACAGAATCAGCCTCGGAACGCTTTGCTTAGAAAACACCCTCAGGACAGGGATTGGCTTTAATCGCTAAACTGCACTGGGATACATACCATTTCTACCATTTCCTAATCCAATCGTAAAGCAGCTTCCTGATTTAGAACACCACAGCTAAAGTTACAAGCACCCTACTCAGAACATTTATCTTGCTGGCAGGCTTTGTGCAAGCCTGGATAACATTGCACGGGGCATTTCTATGAATACAGTATTTCCTATTTCCATTCCCTCACTCCAGTTCTCAGAAGAAGGATTACCGGCCCGAGGAGCTTTAACAGATAAATGGTTTTTGGAGTCTTTCCAGGTCAATTTGGAATGCTGTGAGAAGTGACTGCAGGAAAGAAAGAAATGGCATCGCAGTCACACCCTGCGGGCATACTTCAACACCTTTGGAGTTTTGAGTTTCTAATGAGATGAGAGTATTTGGAACTAGGTAGTCACATAGAATAAAGCTTTTAGTGTGTGGTTTTCATGGACACAATAGCATCTAATATTAAAATTCAGTCTCTGGCTGGAAAGATGGCTCAGTGGTAAAGAGGAACTCGCTGCTTGTAGTGACTATTCCTGGTTGTCAACGTGACTATATCTGGAATGAATTACAATTCAGAATTGGAAGGCTCACCTGTGATCCTAATCTGGAGGCTGGGAGATACAAGTTTCTGGCCTGGATCCTGGCATGGAGATCTTGAGGCATAGTGGCTATGAATCCCAAAAGATTAAGACAAAGCAAGTCCCAGATTCGGGCCCGGTGCCACACACCTTTAATCTGGGCCACACCTTCTGCTGGAGATCTACATAAGAACATTGGAAGAAGGAAGGCTCACTCTCTCTTCCTTGCCTGCTTGCCTTGTGGGACTGAGCAAGTGTTAGATCCTTGGACTTCCATTCACAGCTGCTGCTGACCATTGCTGGGGAGTTGGACTACAGACTGTAAATTCCCTTACTACATAGAGACTACCCATAAGTTCTGTGACTCTAGTGAATGCTGACTAATACACTGCCCTTGCAGAGTTCCCAGTACACACATTAGGCAGCTCACAACTAACTCCAGGTCCAGGGATCCAGCAACCTCTTCTGGCTTTCAAGGGTAGCTGCAGCTCACAGCACACAGGTGCATATAATTAAAAACAATAAGACAAATGTTTGTGGTTGTTGCTTTTTAAAATATATATATATATATATATATATATATCTTTAACAAACAGGCCAATAGTGGTGGCTCATGGCTGGAATCCCAGGACACAGGAGGCAGAGGCAGAAGAATTTCAAGTCTGAGAAGAGGTCACTTACAGTAGTGAGAGAATCTGTGTCCAAAAGAAGGAAGTCTTTCTTAATGGGCACAGGGACAAACAGTTCCAAAGGCTCTCCTTCAGCTGCTTGTCAGCCGATTACTTGATTCTTGGGAAAGACTGTAAGAGCAAATGTTATCTAGACTAAATAAATGTACTTAAAAAGATTTGGAGGAAATTATAGTCTCACCATTCAAATTCTTCATGATTTTATTATTACAAAATTGGAGACTTATTTGAGAAAATTATGAACTTCAAGATACAGAAAACAAGGCAGAGAGAGTGTGGCGGTGCACACCTCTAACCCAGCATTTGGGAGGAAGAGGTAGGCAGATCTCTATGAGTTCCAGGCCAGCCTGGTCTACGTAGTGAATAGCCAAGGCTATATAGAGACACTGTCTGAAAACAGAAGGTACAGAAAAAGAACAGTAAGTAAGGAGGCAACATCAACCTGCACGACTTAGGAATTTACAAGGCTAGGGTGTTGGGGGTGGGGGCTGGGGAGATGCGCACACAGAAAAGCTGGCATCTGATGGCTGCAAAGTGCTTTGGGGAGTAGGACCAATCATTTCCTAGAGACTCCCCAACTAGGATGTTAATTAGCTAGGCTCAGTAGGAGGTGTCTGTGGGCAAATGTCAAATCTCAGTAGGGGTTTGGGGGGGGACTACCAAATCTCAGTAGGAGTGTGTGTGTGTGTGTGTGTGTGTGTGTGTGTGTGTGTGTGTGGTCTAATCTCAGTAGAAGGTCTATCTGTAGAACTTCCTAATTTCAGTTGGGGTCTTCTCAGTCTGGGCGCAGTCTTGGCGGAGAGGAAGGGGCAGCTGGGACTTTGTGCATACAATGGCCACATTAGTCCTTGGACAGGAGGGCTGTGCCATTCCGGAGTCTGACTTAGCCATGCTCACTCATGTTCGTAATGCACATTCTCTCAGGACTTCATGTACTCTCCACAGCATCCTTCATGTAAAACATCTTTTTGAAAATCAATAATGTGAACAACCCCTTTGGGGGGGTTGTTTTTATCATTTAAAAGGGTCCAAAGTAAACTACCATTCTATGAACACTGAAGTGAAAGGTGCTTTCCTTTCGAGCATCTTCCCCTCTGATTCTGTAGGAGGGCACGCGGCAGGTGACTGCTCCGAGTTATAAACCCATAACACTCTGTCTGTGTGCCATCACTAGTAGTTGGAGAAGTTGGAAGCTTTTCGAGATGAAAAGCTGGCTTTATTCTCCAACGCAGAACAAGCCACAAATGAGGTTTCCAACCAACTGACAAACAAACAGAGCAAGCAAATTCAATACCACACATGCAAGAACGCTTATCAGTGAAGTATGAGCTGGGGACATTACAGATAAGAGAGCGCTTGGCCTGACCGACTCAAGTGCCCTCGTGCGAACAACTGGCAAGAGGATTTTGGTATCACAGCTGCCTCCTGAGACCAAGCGCAACTGATTGCTGAGGAAGCGCTTTGATTAAATTCATCTTTGGATCTTTGTTACAAGGTATTTGAACCTGTTTCTAGTTAGGATGTGGCCCAGCCCTTAGTATTCACCTTTAATCAAAGAACAAAGAAGGTACAAGTTAGTTTGTAGAAAGAAGCACCCATGTTTGAAAGTGATAATCTATATCAAGTATGAAAGTGAGTGGCAGAAAAAGTGACCAATCAGAGAAAGAGCTGACAGAATAAGACACACCCAACTCTCATGAGAAGAGAGAGAAAAGGGAAGCTACTTAAAGGAGAGACAGACTGCACAGGAAGAAGAGAGTGCAGTCCAGGAATACAGGAGAGTTCCTGCAGGGCAGTGCAGTAGAGTTGAGAGGGAGACTGGAACAGCACAGAGAGGGAGAGCAGAGCAGCACGGAGAGGGAGGAGGAGGCAGGTTTACCAGGAGAGCTTTACAGAGGCAAATTGAAGAGAACAAGCTAGATACAAGGAAAGATAGGATGAGCTAGAGAATGAGAAGGAGCTGGAAGATTAGAAAAGATTGCTAGAGCCTGGCGTGGTGGCGCACGCCTTTAATCCCAGCACTCTGGAGGCAGAGGCAGGCGGATTTGTGAGTTCTAGGCCAGCCTGGTCTACAAAGCGAGTTCCAGGACAGCCAGGGCTACACAGAGAAACCCTGTCTCGAAAACCAACCAAACAAACAATTGCTATAATTAGTTTGAGGACAAGCAGAGCAATTCAGAGGCCAAGAGAAAAGTCAGCTGGGAAGGGAGCTTAAGCCAGAACAGGCGAGTTAAACCAGCCAACTAGAGATCAGAAAGAATTAGGAAGGGGTGAGTTTAATCAGGAGTAAGTCTCAGAGCCTAAAACATTGTAGGTCTAGGTAAGATTAGATTATACAGAAGGTAGAAGCTTCCAGGACTAGGCCTAGGTTAGTAGGCAGGCAGGAAGCCTCCAAAATGACAAGTCTATTAAGCGAATAAAGGTTAGTTTTACAGACCTTCAACTCTAAGGATCTAAACTTTGGTCCAAAGTCTGTATTAGTAAGGCATATTGCATGGATTCTGAAGCCAGTTTGTGGGGATTCTGGTTCCAGTTTTGCCATTTACAAGCTGTGGGACTTCAGGCTGGTTACTTAACAATTTTACACTTCAAATCCTCCATCTATGAAAGGGGACAACTCATAAAGAGTTGTTGAAGATTTAAGGAGATAATGTTTCTACAGCTTTATATAGTTCTTGGCACACAGTAAATTCTTTTAGGCTGGTTGCTGCTATTATGAATCTGATTTCTCCGTTTTCATTTCGCCTCCTCCTTAAAATAAAGTTTCATAGACCATATTAAGGAATCAAAAAGATAATGGACATTTCTACAAATATAATTTGCATTTCCCAAGGTACGGTAATTTTAAAGCCCGACCAAAGGAAAGGCAATGAGACATAACAAGAGGAAGAAGCCCGTCGTCCTGGAGTCTGACTGGGCATCTGTTCTTCCTCATTCAGAAGACGATGCCTAAGAATTCCTAATCAATGCTTGCCGGTCCTTGGTAAAGCAAGATTACCATCTTAGCCAACATCCCCAACCCAAACCCTTCAAAACAGACATTTCTGTATCAGTGTTTTTGACAGTGTGGGTATGAGATACACGCTTATGAAATGTCAGAATAGTATGTCACAGCTGGGTGTGGTTTAAGGTTTTAATCCCAGTACTGGAGAGGCAGAGACAAGAGGATCTCCAAAAGTTCGAGGATGAAATCAGGGCTACATAGCGAGGACTAGGCTTAGCTTGGGTTGTTTAATAAGACCTTGTCTCAAAAAAAAAAAAAAAAATCTAGGGGCCGGAGAGATGGCTCAACGATTAAGAGCACTGACTCCTCTATCAGAGGTTCTAAGTTCAAATCCCAGCAACCACATGGTTGTCCACAACCATCTGTAATGGGATCTGATGCCCTCTTCTGGTGTGTCTGAAGAGAACTAACATATACTCACATACATAAAATAAATAAATAAATCTTAAAAAAAATGAATAATCTAACTAGACAGGATGTGATGGAACACACCTTTATCCTTTATCCCAGCACTCCAGAGGCAGAGGCAGGAGGAGGATCTCTGTGAATCTGAGGTCAGCCTGGTTTTCCAAGTCCCAAGACAGCTTTGACTACATAGAGAGAACCTACCTTGAAAAAATAAAATAATAAAAATAAATTTAAAACATCAAAATGTTAGTTTAAAAATAATGATTGTCTTGCACATTAATTTACATAAATATTTATTTTTCACAAGAAATTGTAGTCAAAACTAGTCTGAGTCACTGATTTCTAGGTGATAAAACTCAGTTTATTATGTGTGGTCTTAAATTCAAGAATAGAAATAAAATCTAAACACAAGCTGGGCAGTTGTGGCTAGAGCCTTTAATTTCAGCAGTTAGGTGGCAGAGGCAGGCAAATCTCTCTGAGTTGGAGGCCCGCCTGGTTTACATGAGTTCCAGGATAGCCAGGACTAAAACGGGGTGATGTTGCTATGTTGATAAGATTTTACAAACTGTTACACCAACATAGGAATCCTTGCAAAGCTGCAACAAATGAAAGCCATTGAAAGTGGGCTGAGGAAGGTTGCCAAGGGCTCAGCCTCTCCCTCCCGGGTCTGTTTTGTTACCTTAATGGTTTCTTCACTGAGCAAGCATGATGAGTTCCAGGACAGTCAGAACTATGTGATAGAGAGAACTTGTCTCAGGAAGAGGGAGAAGTAGAGGAAGAAGGGGAGAGGGAGGGGGAAGGGGGAAAAAGGAGAGAAGTGAGGGGAAAAGATAGAAAATGAATAAAACAAATTTAAAAAGACAAACAATGATAAAACAGAAATGAACAAACTAAAAGGAAAAAAGAAAAAAAAACTAAGATTACAAAAACCAAAGACATACACACACATACCATAAAAACTCAAAATTGGAAATATAATATGCAAGCAAAAGGCCAGGGGAGAAAAGCCCTAACAAAGCTATATGCAACCAAAACAAGCAAAGACAAAACAACCAACCAACCAACCAGACAAACAAACCAAAAAACCTCTAAAAAACTTCCTTTAGGTTACTTTGTGTTGGCATCTACTGCTAGGGGTGAGGACAGAGGGCCGCCATTAGGTGTGATTCATATTTCTTTTTAAAATTATTTATTTATTTATTTATTTATTTTAATGGTTTTGAGATAGTATCCATAACCTACTCTGAGTTACGTTATAATTGGGTAAACAGTGCCTTCTTAGCCTGTGCCTTACCCTTGGAGACTCCAATTTACAAACAGCTTTTGACTCTATTTTGTTGGAGGTGAATGACTGTATCCCCTGGGTGCATCTGTAAACTACACAGACAACACAGAATGATAAATGACTTATTCCTTGGAGTATAGAAGGAGCTACTGCATACACTTATGGGGTGGATTGAAACTAGGGGCACATAGGTGAACTGAAATCATATCTGGGGAGCATAGCATAAGAACTTCCCAGACATACCAGACCCAGGAAAGAGTATAACTCCCTTACCTGGACCCACTAAGGCAACAGACACCTAACAAATTGATATCATGGCCACACAGCAACCTATGTACAAGTCAAGGACCAAGAAGCAGAGGACTTCTTTGCTAACCCCCTTCAGCTCAGCTCACTGTCTACCCTTTGTTCGGCTGCCTGTTCATTATTCACCTCTCACTTGTCAGGACCTGGACCTGAACCGGTCATTTTCCCCTCAGCCTAGTTCAGCCTTCACCCTGCATCTGGAAGGCATCTCCAGCTTTATGCTCAGACCCTGACTTGAACAGATACAGCTTCAGCTTCCTCAAGTCTCTCGTCTGTCTGCTTTGTTATTAACACAGACTCGCTCTCAGACTACTTCTAATGCCTCGTAAACTCTGATCGGCTGCTTTAACATGTGGATCCTTTAAGCCGCACATGTGCACATAGGTATACAGAGATAATTACCAGAGCGATAGGATAGTTAACTTTAGTAGCTGGGGTTGGAACAAGAGAACCTGCATTTATCGGCCAGATTAAAACTGGCTGGATTAAATGACACCTAAATTGCTGCCATGGAAACCACTGAGCCTTGCTAATTTACTGTTATTCAATACATTCTCACACTGTAGAAAGAAACCAGGTGCCGCAGTCACTCTCCTCCCTCAAAACAGAGTCAAAGGCCATGTGTAAAAAACTGTCTCCTAGAGCAAAGTATTACAGGCATGGATCATGTGCTTACAGCAGATAGGCTTTCCCATAGACGAGGCTGGACTCAAACTCATTATGTATCCAAAGATGACCCTGAGCTCCTGCTCTTCCTGCCCGAGCGCTGACTGTGCAGTCTGCACTATCACACCAGTTCCCGGCAGGTCTAGGGATTGAACCCACGCCTTCATGTATTTTAGGCAGTCTACCAAATGATCTACATTCCCAGCACCTCTTGTTCTTTCAAAGGAAGCTAGTAGCTTCTGTTCAGCTCCAGAAAACAATGTCTGGCAGCCAGACAGCAGTGGCACATGCCTTTCTTTAATCCTGACACTCGGGAGGCAGAGGTAGGTGGATTTCTGATTCAGTGGCCAGCCTGGCCTACAGAGTTCCAGGACAGCCAAGGCTACAGAGAAATTCTGTTTTCAAACAAACAAACAAACAAACAAACAAAAAAACAACAACAAAACAAAAACAAAAGAATCCTGAAAAGGATGTGTAGGCTTAGAGTTTTCAAAACCTTCTTTAATTATGGTTAAGACTTCACCCTCTGTTGTAGTCTACCACCCACCAGAGTTAGGGGAAAAGAAAGGACTTGGAGCTATTCAAATCTTCGTTGTCAGCAGTCTGGTCCACTAGCAAAACACTAAATCAGCAACAGCAGTCCAGTACACCAGTCCAGTACACCAGTCCAGTACACCAGTCCAGTCCACATGGCAAACATGGATCCATAGCAGCTGCTAGGTCCAGAAGAAACCATGAGGCTCAACCTATCAACACAAGTCCACAGAAGCAGGAAGAAGCAGCTGGAATACCACCAGAAGTTCTTTGGTGCATTTCTCTCTATGAAGTCACAACAAGCTAAGACGGGCAAATAAAGCAAGGGGAACGAATACAAGAGCACTGTCTGTCCGCTGTCTGTTGGGTTGTCCTTACACTCTCTCCAAACATCACATGTCCTCGCAAGCATCCGCTGTAGCAAAACATCACATGCCCTTTCACTAGAGTTTCCTGAAAAGCACCGTGCCTGTTCTCAGCAAAACACCCTCACATAAGACAGTTTCCAGAAAAAAAGAATAATCACATGAAACAACCGAGTCTCTAACAAAACCAGAAATTCCCACTTCAACAAATGTCTGCTTAGTGGCATGAGATTTCCATTAACAAATAAAATGCTTACTGAGTTTTCATTTTAGTGGAAGATACCTGCCTTGCAGTTATCTTAATTCAGACTTTGTTGGGAATGGTTTATTTACAAGAAAGTGACATTGTTACCTTAAGGTAAGAGGACGGGAGCTGAGACAGGGTCTCGCTCTGCAGGTCAGGCTGGCTTGGGATTCATGACCTCCCACTTCTGCATACTAAGTCCTAGAATTACAGGGGTGACCCCCAAAACCTGCCTTGTGAGTTTAGCTGATGAATGCATCTGGACCCTTGTACAGCCGTTAGCTGTTTTATTACATTTCCTATACTCAGTTTTCAGTCAAATATTTGATGATGATTGGGGAATGACAACAATATGGGTCATAGCAGGGCCAGGCTCTCTGTCTCACAACATACATTGCTGTCTCTTGCAATTCTAGAAGGGTTTCTGAGTCAGATACCCTCCATCCCCACACTGTTGAGATAAGGGACATGTAGGAACTTTGAATCATGTTGGCCAATGACAGAGCTTGAATTGATACCTGCTTCTGAAGACAACAACTAATTTCTCTTCTTATTCCAAATTCCTTAGTCAGGGCAAATGAGACATTCAATCAGATAGGGAAAACTGATTTGAAAATAAAGGAATGGTTTGGTGTGAGGGTTTTGCCCATTTCAACCAACCTGGTTTCCTTGTGTGTTGGTCATTTTGTTTGTTTGTTTATTTAAAAGTGTTTTGTTTGAGACTTGGTCTAACTCTAGATCCTCCTACCTACTTGGTGCAGGAATACTTGAGAATATCACCCGACGAGGCAACTCCCATTTTAATTTGCTCTGCTTGAGAGATAGCTCAGGCACAGCTCATTCTGAGTCTTCTCGGGTTGATTATTTTGATTTGATTTGTTTGAAACTGTGTCTGTGTGTCTCCCCCCTCCCTCCCTACCCCCCCCCCCCTTCTCTTCCTCCTCTTGGCTGTTCTGGAACTCCCGGTGTATAACAGGCTTCCCCTAAACTCACAGATCCTCCAGCCTCTGCCTCCTGAGATCAAAGGTGTGGGCTATCACGCCAGGCTTTGAAGTTTTTGCCTATCAACCAGCAGCTGGGAGCCACGCAGCAGCAGCGACAACCAGGAAGTACTCAGCCCAAGTCGTCAAGGACCGGACACTTTTTGGCCCTCCTCCCGACCCGTAGCCTCGCGGAGTGCGCGCGAGCGACTCGCGCATAAAAACCCGGTTCGGGGCGTCCAAGAGCCAGTGCTGCTTCCTGCTTCGGACCGAGCTGTTGGCGGAGCCCCGAAGATGGCGTCGACCAGCCGGTGAGTGCAACGGCCTCGGAGCGAGTGGAGCAGGGTATCGCGGGGCCGAGGCCCCTCCAGAAGGCCGCCGCGGGTGTCCCTTACCTACCTGAGTCATCGCCGCCCGGGTTTGATCCTGCGGATCCGCAGGGCCCCGGCCTCCGTCTCCGGACCCTTCAACCGTCTTTGTGTCATGTTGATGTTTTCTGTGTATTTTCTCCCTGACGGCCCATCCAGTCGGAGGGGCTGAAACCCCCTTTCCGAAGGGCTGGGAAAGCGACGTTCCAGGTCCCTGTCGATCTGACAACCGCAAAGTTGAGAAACGTCAGCATTGGTTGTCTGGTGGAAAAGGGTCGCCAGCCCAGTGGGCCCCCAGAAGTGGAAACGAAAGCACACACGGAGACTTGATTCATTCTCCTAAAAGACCCCTGTCTCCACCTCGAAAAGTATTATTGCGTAGTCCGAAGGAGATGCTGTCTGCAGAAAATTAATTACATATGCTGGAAGTCATTTTAAATGTATTTTTAAAACGTAGTTTGCTTAATATCTACAGGAAATGCGTGTTGTGACCGCAGAGACAGCCTTTAATCTTGTGACCTGCAAAATGCTTTGCAGACCCTAATTATATCTCTTGTAACCACTATGAGGTAGATATTAGTATACTGGCATATGTGTAAACTGAGTCACGCCAGCGTGTTGACCTTTCGCGCGCCTAGTATATCCATTCTGATTATCATTCCACTGGTCTCGACTTAACACAGAATGTACTGAAAGTATCAAATTAAGTTCTGCTCTTTTGGCACTTTTTTTTTTTTTTCCTGAGGTAGTTACTATGTGTGGAATTGATAAATGTCACCACGGGAAGCCATTATTTACCGAAACTTCGGCCCTTTTTGGGAACCTCCACATCTGCTGTTTATTATAAAAAGTAGGAGATGGGCATAGGAAGCCTCTTGAACTTATTGTGTGGAAGCCATGGGCACTCTTGTTCACTGATTTTACGATTTAATTAGATTAATTATGATTTAATCATTCCAACTGGGTGTGGCTTTGTCACAGAAGGCTTCCTTGTAGTGACATAGGAACCTTCAGCTTCCCCAAATACTATTGAAATTTCCCATGGCTGATGTGGATGCTGAATGTGTTCATATGTAGGCACAGCTTGTCATCTTATGGAAAAGGAACTCCTGTATTCTTGAAACACAAGTTGTAGTGTTTAAGTAGTACACATAGTAAAATCACTGGTTACAATTTTTAAACTTTTCTTCACTTTAAAAATCCCTTGAAATTAATTTCTTTTCTGGACAGCCAGTGTTTGTTTTTGAGTTACTGGTCTCGAATTTTCTGTCTCCACCTTGAAAGCTGTGGGATTGCAAATATGCCCACCCCTCATCCATCTCTTAAGTCTCTGTCATTCCTGTTACTGTCAGGTGTTTCCACCAGTGTGAATAGAGAGAAGTTGCCTGAGAATAGATTGTTGCCTGTGAGTTTGTCATACCTTGAGGGCGGTATGTAGTCACTAAGCATTGGCACTGGTTGGTGTTCTCGAAGAGAACATGTCCAGATTGATGCCCACTCCTTATTGTGACTTCAGTAAATAACTTTGGCTGTGATCTGTAAAATGAAGATAGTGCCTATCTTTTAGGATGCTGTGCACATTGAGCATTCAAAATGTCTATGGGGCAAGGGAGAGGGCTCCATGGTTAGGAGCACTGGGTGCTTTTCTAGCACCCACATGGCAATTCATGAACTCTTAACTCCAATTCCAGGGTATTTCTTTTGTCTCTGTAGGCACTAAGTCGTATTCATGCTTCACAGACATACATGCAGACAAAATGTTCATATTTAAATAATTTGGATAAATAAATATGTTTAAGGCAGTATCATTTAAATGCACTGCAAAGTTTTTCATGTTTCCCTCTTTTAAATGCTAGGGATTGAAACCAGGACTTGTATATCCTAGACAACCATCTTCCCACTAAGCTCCATTCCAGCCTCTTTACCTACTTTTGTCTTTGAGGCTGGAGTATCAGCTGCCTTGAAACTCCTGTGTATACTTATCTGCTGTCTGTGATTCCCAGCCCCTTGGCGCCTACTATTTAATTAATCTATCTTCTATCTATCTATCTATCTATGGAGACAGCCTCCCTCTAGTCTATGGATAGTTCCTCTATCTATCTATCTATCTATCTATCTATCTATCTATCTATCTATCTATCGAGACAGCCTCCCTCTAGTCTATGGATAGTTCTAGGGTAGCTTTGAGTAGGAAGCATGCCTAACTAGTTCTGCTTCCTGAATACTGACATGTCCCATCACTGCTGGCTTCAAAGACTTGTTAGGAGTGCCAAACTATGTTAATCCTTAACATACTGTTAGGTTAATTTCTTGCTTTGTTTATTAAGAACCACTTTTAGTTTGCTAACATTTTCCTTTATTTCTGCAGCTTTTTGATTTTTATGAAATACTTAATTTTATTTTTCATGATTTATTTTTTTCTAACAAATTTGCAGAACAAGTATAAAGCAATTCCTGTCCTCTCCCATTTTTCCAATTAGAAGACTCCAGGATATGTTTTAATTAAGTAAATAAATCTCGTGATTATTTAGTGAATTTTTTAAAAATCAGTTTTCCATGTGACTTAGTTGTTGGTAGTTAGGGAGAGAGACCTGTGGTGAAGGGCACTTGGTGCTTCTGCAGAAGACCTGCACCCACATGGTAACTAGTTCCAGAGTCCCTGGAAACTAACCATTCAGGCAGTACACCAGCATACATGCAGGGAAAACACATATAAAACAAAAATAAATAGATCCTTAAAAATAAATGAATAAAACACAATGTGGTTGTTAAAACATTTTGAATCATACTAGCTAGCCAGAGAAACATGATCCAAAACCACAGAAGCATAGTTAACTATAAGAACAATTGATTTTGTGTTTTAGGTGTGTGCTTTCCATGACTATAATATATAACCATTTATTGTATCATGTAAGTGAATTTTAAAAGAAGACTCACCCTTTGGAGAACTAGTAAGATTTTTCTAAGAATCTTTTGTTACTTTTAAAAGCTTCTTTTCTCATCATTTAAGGTTAGTCAACTTCCTCAAACTGTTTTATTGTTCAAGATAAACTAAGTAAGAAAGTTACTAATATCATAAAGTGGGCCTTGTGGCACATCCCTGAGATTTCACCACTTCAGGAAGCTGAGGCAAGAGGATTACTCCTAGTTTGAGACCAGCCGGGGCTGTATAGTGAGTTTGACGCCAAGAGGACTACAGACAAAAAGAAAAGAAAAAGTATTAATGTTACTAGTATCATAAATCTTAAGATACTATGATAGCTTTAAAGTTATATTATTGTATTTAAGTTAGTTTCTTAGGTTAACATGCTATATAACGGATCTCATTATTACATTTCTTACAGTATTATCCTTACACCTTATCAGTCACTTATCCTACCTCCACCTTCTTTCTGGTTCACTTAGCCCACATAGTATTCCCTTCTGCCCTCGTTCTTCTTTCCTCCCTCCCTAAAATCACATCCTTCTCTCTTATCGGCACCTTTTTATCAGGTCCTATATTCATATGTAACATGTCTGCATATGTGTGTGCACACATGTAAACTTAAATACAACAAGTTCACACAGGAGAGAAGCATGCTGTCCTTATTTTTGTGATTGTGGCTTATTCACTTGTTCTGTTTTCCAGTTGCGCCTATTTTCCTAGATTTCAGTCTTTCAGGCTGTGCATCCACAGCACATTTTCTTTACGCCAGGCTGATTCCATTTGATAAGCTGTATTATTACTATGCTTAAACGTGGGTGTGTGAGTATCTGTGGTGTGTTTACTTAGAACCTTCAGGTATCTGCCCAGGAATTGAGTAGTCTTAGATGGTTCTGGTTTTAAAAATTATATAATATTTATTTATTGGGGGGAAGGGCATGTGCCAAGGTTTGAGTCAGGACAACCTGTGGGATTCTGCTTTCTCCAACTTGGTTAGAGGATGACTTCTGGGAGTTGGTTTTCTCCCTTTACCGGGTGCTATGATTTATCTTGTGCACCTAGCTCTTTAAAGGGTCTCCCCACTCTCTACCCCCAACCCCCACCAAGTTGCTAGTCAACTGGTCCTTAAAGAATTTATAGCTATTAAAACTGCTTAACCTTCAGTGTTGGTTGGCTCTTGGATTTCTGGAAACAGGAGAGAATATGAAAAAGCCACCTGAGGCTGAGAAAGAGGATTGGGCTGGAAGAAGGAGTAGTGAAGGCAGTTGGTGAGAGTTGAGCCAGGAGAAGCTAAGCTGAGCAGATAGGCTAGGATAATTGTTATAGTCTGGAGCTGCTAGTGTTGGGACTATTTAAGCAGACTGTTGGGGGACTAAAGGAGGAACAGTTGGGAGAAACTTGAAGGGGTTGGGCTGGGAACTGGGAGGAGGGCAGGGAGTTAAGAGAACTAGTTACTGTTTGTAAGAACTGGAGACAGCATTAAAACAAAAAAACAGAAAAAAACAACCAATAAAAAAAAACCCCTCACATTTTAGAAGTTGCAGTGGCTGAACTTAAGCCATCAGGCCTGGCAGCAAGCACTCTATCCACTGAGCTCTCTCCAGCCCTACGATTTGTTTTTTGAGGAAACTAATGTGATTTCCATGGCGGCCATCACAGTTTATCTTCCCATCAGGAGTGTGTGAAAAGTCCTTCTTTCCCACATTTGCCTTCATGTTTGCAGTTTCCTAGGCGACGGCCATTCTGTCTGGGATGAGATAAAAGAGCAGTTGTCATTTCACTTCCCCAGTGGCTAGAGATACAGAATACATTTTCAAATATTTATTGGCCATTTGTATTTCACCTTTAGAGAGCTGTCATTTTATTAGTCCAGTTGTTGATGGGATGGCTTTTTTAAATTTTTTTTGATACTCAGTGTTTGGAGCTCATGGAGATTCTAGACAGTAATCCTGTATCACTGGCAGAGACTTTCCTCCTGTAGTGTGCTTTCTTGATTCTGCCAGTTGTTGCCTTTGCTGTAGAGATGCTGGGTAATTTTTCTCTCAGTCACCCTTCAGTTCTTGGGATTATATCCTGTGCTATAGGAATACTTTTAAGAAATTCCTTCCTTTCTTTATCAATGTCTTGAAGTGGTTTTACCTGTTTTCACTTAGTGCTTTCCGTGTATCAGATCTGCACTGCTCTCTTTTCAAAGACTATTTTATGTGTCTGAATGTAAGGTGACCTCAAAGGCCAGAAAAAGGTACCAGATCACATGGAACTGGAGTTACAAGTGATTGTGAGCCCAGGCAGGTCTTCAGGAAGAGCATTAAGTACTCCCATCCTCTGAGTCACATCTACTACCCCAAAGTTCAGATCTTATGGCAAGGTCTTTGATCCATTTTGCTTTTTAGGTTTTTGTTTTTTTTCCAGACAGGGTTTCTCCGTATAGCTCTGGCTGTGCTGGAACTCACTTTATAGACCAGGCTGGCCTGGAACTCAGAAATCCGCCTGCCTCTGCCTCCCGACTTTGATCCATTTTGAATTGATGTTTGTGCAGGGTAAGAGATAGGAATCTAGTTTCCTTCTCTGTATGCTTAGTCAGTTTTTTTATTTTGATTTTTAGCTTGTGAAGATATCTTTTTGTCTGGGCTGATCTGGAAGCCTGGGCTCAAGGAATCCTACTGCAGCCTAAAGTGCTGGGACTATAGGCATGTGTCAGCAAAAGTCATTTTTAAAGGCTAACCTCCTCAGTTCTGGGCTCGTCTAAGTGAAGTCATCAGCCCTTAAGGTCAGCGCAGCCACACCTGTCTGTCTGTCTGTCTGTTAGACCTAATTGTCTTTCATGTAAACATGTGTGGGCTTTAGTGTGTCATGCTGAATCTGTGGTAAGAGGGCTAGCAAGCAGGAAAACACTGTTATTTTCTAACAAGAAATAAAAAACACAAACCAAGTAATTACATATAAATGGGGTGGGGTATTGTAAGTTATTATACTAATCAAGAGTTTCAAAATCTGTACCTTTGTTTGGTATTAGTTGGGAAATATAAAACTTGGTTTTGTTTTCCATGTAGTTTGGATGCTTTCCCAAGAGTCACGTGTCCGAATCATCCAGATGCAATTTTAGTTGAAGACTACAGAGCTGGCGATATGATCTGTCCCGAATGTGGCCTAGTTGTAGGTAAGTAGATATTGAGGTTTTAATTTTTTTTTTTTTTTTTTTTTTTTTTTTTTTTTTTTTTTTTTTTTTTTTTTTTTTTTTTTTTTTTTTTTTTTTTTTTGATTTTCCGAGACAGGGTTTCTCTGTATAGCCCTGGCTGTCCTGGAACTCACTTTGTAGACCAGGCTGGCCTCGGAACTCAGAAATCCGCCTGCCTCTGCCTCCCGAGAGCTGGGATTAAAGGCGTGCGCCACCACGCCCGGGTTTAAGGTTTTAATTTAAATCGTAATGCATAGTACTTTGCTTTTGTACAGTTTTTCAAACTTGTAATGAGTACATTTTGACAGCTCCCACCCCAAACACATAAGTCACAGTTATGATAAAGTAAAAAAAAAAAAAAAAAAAAAAAAAAAAAAAAAAAAAAAAAAAAAAAAAAAAAGAAATAGAAATGAGGAAGATCCTCCAGAGATCCCATGTAGCATTGCCTGTATGTAAGCACTGTATGTTATGTGTTGTAGGTGGAAACTTAACAAAAAGACATGGAAAGGCCACTGTGCTTGCACGCTTAGTTTTAAATGGAAGTGGAAGGCATGTGTGAGAGGCTGATAATCAAATAACTAATAAATATGCAACTTTTGTGCCATTGTATGCTCTCTAAAATAAATATGGTGGATTTCACAATAGTGATATTGAGTCTCATCCTGTGCCTTGTTAAAGAAAGATGTGTTAATACTTACATACGGTATCGTGATCTAGATTATCTAGTTCAGATGGCTATTGTTCAAAAATGGCACATCCTAAAATTTTGCTTTTAAGTCTGAGGATATAGCTACTTGCTTGCCTAGCACATACCCACTCCTGTCTCACTGCCCTAGCATTCTCCTAAGTTGGGGCATCGAGTCTCCACAGGACCAAGGGCCTCCCCTCCCACTGATGTCAGACAAGGCCATTCTCTGCTATATATCCAGCTGGAACCATGAATCCTTCCATGTGAACTCTTTGGTTGGTGGTTTAGTCAGTCCCTGAGAACTCTGGGGGGTATGGTTGTTTAATATTGTTGTTCTTCCTATGGGGTTGCAAACCCCTTCAGCTCCTTCAGTTCTTCCCCTAACTCCTCCATTGGGGTCCAAGTTCTCAGTCTGATAGTTGGCTATGAACATCTGTATGTGTATTGGTCAGGCACTAATAAAGCCTCTCAAGAGACAGCCATACCAGGCTCGTGTCAGCAAGCGCTTCTTGGCATCAGCATAGTGTCTGCAGATGGGATGGATCCCCAGGTGGGGCAGTCTCTGGATGGCCTTTCTTCCCTTCAGTCTCAGTTTTACTTTTTGTCCCTGCATTTCCTTTAGACATGAACAATTTTGTGTTCAATATTTTTGAGATGGATGGGTGGCTCCATGCTTCAACTGAGGGCTGTGCCTATCCTCTAGATATGATCTCTCCAGGTTCTTTCTCCTCTTTGTTGGTTATTTCAGCTGATGTCATCCCAGTTGGGTCCTGGGAGCTTTCCTGGCATCTGGGACTGTCTAGTGGCTACCTCCAGTTCCTCTACTGCTACACACCTCCGTTCAATATCCTTACCCTTTTAAAAAATATGGAACGCTTCACAAATGTGCATGTCATCCTTGGGCAGGGGCCATGCTAATCTTCTCTATCATTTCAATTTTAGTTTGTGTGCTGCCGAATGGAGTTAATTTTTTATATTTTTTGAGAGAAAGTGTTGAAAGTAGAATCAAACAAGACAACCAGAGTACACTAGGATTGGCCAGGAAAGTCCTAAGAGCCACTCAGATCGGGAGATTGGAGAAAGCCATTCCACTTTGGCATGAGGACCAGTTGCATAACTGTTTGGTGTGTCATGATCATCTATTTGACTTTCATTAGAACTATAAAATACTCCAAAGTGCTATGATTTGGAATTAGTTGTTTTATCACTGATTCATGTGTGTTGTGGTGTGTATGTGTGTGCATGTGCTTGTAAGCTTACAGAGGACAGAGGGTAAGTCCTCTATTGTTTTCCAGCTTATGCCCTTAAGACAGGGTATCTCAGTGAGCCTAGAGCTTGCTGCTCTTCAGCTGGCCAGCAAGCCTCAGGAATCCCCGTGTTTCTACCCATACTCCTCTGCACATGACTGCTCACAGTCTGAACTTAGGTCCTCATGTTTATGGAGCAAGGAAGGCCTTAGAGCATCTGAGCCATCTCCTTAATAGCCCTGGCTGGCCTGCCACTCAGCTCTGCCTGCCTTAGTCTCCTTAGTGGGATTAGAGGAGTATATCACCATACCTGACCCTTACCAGTGCTAAGATGTGTGGTGACTAAGCAGGCCAATAAGGCAGAGCTTCTTTCTGTTCATAAAATTGGTCAATCAAACCATTGTGTAGCAGTCCCTGCCCCAACTACATTTTAATAGTGGGATTGTGTTACTATAGAACTTCAACAGTAGATGGCAGTACAGTATTTAGGGCATCAGTTTGTTCATAAAATTTGACCTTGTACATTGCTTGAATGTTGATTTATAACCAGCAAATTATTACGTTTGCAGTCATATCTGTTAGAAGATAGAGTTGAGACTTACGGAGTGTAGCTGAGTGGTAGAGTGAATACTTATCTTGTTTAACTAAACATTGTTCAAATATCAATTCTGCTGGAAAAAGAATGACTGGCCTGCATTGAGAGTTGGGATTTCACATTAGTAGTGCTTAAGAATGACTGGCCTGCCTTATGAGTTGGGGTTTCACATTAGTATTGCTGCTTAAAATGAGCAGTTCCACCTCCAGTCATGTCATGTCATGTTCCCACTAACGTTAAATTCATCTTTTAAAAAGCAGTGTAAGACAAGTAGATGTGAAAAAGAAATGACTCATTTTGAACTTTTCTTCTAAAAATTCAGTTGTCAAAGGTAGGTGCTAGAGTGATGTGAACTAGGGAGAATGATTTCAGCGGTTATTCTCGATTGCTTCTCAGAAGTACACAGAGGTGGGCACACCTTTAATCCCAGCACTCAGAGGCAGGTGGATTTCTGAGTTCGAGGCCAGCCTGGTCTACAGAGTGAGTTCCAGGACAGCCAGGGCTAGACAGAGAAACCCTGTCTTGAAACAAACAAACAAACAAAACAAAACAAACAAAACAAAAAGTACACAGAGGACATATCTTTAGAATCTGTAATCTTTATTTATGTGCAGTGCTCTTTAGATACCATTCTTTGCCATGGATTCTACACTGCAGTGCAGGACACATGCCGGGGAGGACTTCTTCTTCGGACCTTGAGTAAAGCCAGTAAGGTCTTTCTAGGGATGGAGAGGGCCGCACTGATAGTTTATGTCCACCTAAGTGCTACTGTTGATGGCCATCTGGTCTAAGTTTACAAAAAATCAACATGTAGTTTAAGAGGGGTAAAGTTAGCATGTTTCTGTTTCTAGGATACTTAGGGTGCATTTGTGCTTCCTATCTGGTAGGCTTGTTCTCAAAGGCTGATTACACACAGGTTTCCTCTTTGTCACAGATCACAGTATCTAAACATTAGGGCTATTTTATATCAACTCTCTCCTTGAAAACATTGGTTTTTTGTTTTTGTTTTTTTCTTAAGATTTTACTTATTTATTTTATGTATATGATGAGTAAACTGTAGCTGTCTTCATACACTCCAGAAGAGGGCATGGGATCCCATTACAGATGGTTGTGAGCCACCATGTGGTTGCTGGGAATTGAACGAACTCAGGACCTTTGGAAGAGCAGTCAGTACTCCGGTTAACCGAAGAGCCATCTCTCCATATGCCCTTGAAAACATTCTGAATTGCAGTTTTCTCCCAGGGAAACTATTATAATACCGCCTCATTGGATTTTTAAGTGGCAATCCTTTTATATATTCAGATTTTTTTTTCCTAAATAGTCCTGCCTACCATTTACTCATGTGCATGATTTTTGGGCTAGTTATGGTTTTATGATGTGCTCTTTGAGTTGCCTTGGAAATGTGATACTTATAAATGCTGCTGGGGCCGGGCGTGGTGGCGCATGCCTTTAATTCCAGCACTTGGGAGGCAGAGGCAGAGGCAGGTGGATTTCTGAGTTCGAGGCCAACCTGGTCTACAAAGTGAGTTCCAGGACAGCCGGGGCTATACAGAGAAACCCTGTCTCAAAAAACCAAAAAAAAAAAAAAAAAAAAAAAATGCTGCTGGGATCAGTTTTGTCTAAAAGGGAGTGTTTCTTAGTATAAGGCACAGATTCCTGACTGAGTCACTTAAATAAGTCTATGTATTTGGAAAATGTACCTAATAGCCCGTTGCTGGGCTTCCCTGTTTATCCTATATACTAGACCACTTTATCATTTAGTTTTAAAGTCTACTTTGTCTATTTAAAAGTTTATAAAGAAAGCAATCAGTAAAAAGTATTTTTATGCCAAAAGGAAAATGTTATGAATGAAGGACTTTGGCTTGCTGGTGCTTTATCGCCAAATCCTCAGGTCTAATCACAGCTAAGTATGTAGGCGTACCTGCACTTCTCTGGATATATTTATTTCTGTCCCTTGAAATATTTGTTATCTGGGCCTGGTGGCATAAGTCTATAATCCCAGCTACTAGGGAGGCCCAGGCAGGGTTAATGTTAAATACATGCCTGGGCTAGCATGAGTCCCAGGCTGGCTTGCACAATTTAGTGAGACCCTGGCACAAAGTAAAAACAGACAGGGGACTGACACTATAGTTCAGAGAACACTTGACCAGAATGCCTAAGGCCCTGAATGCTTGAGAAAATAAAATTATATGTGCATACTTTACATGCAACTACATATCCGTAAATGATATTTGACCTTTCAGATTTGCACTTTGGGGCACAGGCCTCATTTCTGTGCATGTTTTTGTTTTTCTTTTCTGACCTTCCTTGGAGCCATGCTCAGGCTTGCATGCTAAAGTGCCTTGTCACGGTCACTGGGGTCTTTGCCCCGCCTTCTCTGCTTGTTCTCAGTGCATATGGACATGCATGACAGGTGGGGACACTGCCTTGAATGTTGGTCTTTTTCACTCAGACATGATTGTCCAGGCAATACACTGGTTACTCTCATGTTCTCTGACATTCAAAGAAAATCAAATTTATAGAAGCCTTCATTAACATATCATTCTATAATATATTTACCTACTTTCTTAAAGTACATCACTAGGTTTAGATTATAATTGCTCTTCTGTACATATGCTAATTACTGTATTCTGTAAAAGATTTGGCATGCTCTGCACTGAAATGATCTTTTCCCTCCATTGTCCTTGTCACTGAGTAGGTGCTGCAGAGCCTGGGAACTTTGCAGTCTAAGGGCAGAACACCTTTCTAACGCCCCTGCAAATGGAGGAATCATCTGCCGCTTTCTTAGTTTTCGTAGCAATAAGTAGACAGCACTGAGGACTTCTATCTGCTTTCAAGGAACTTGACTCATTTATCCTTTACAGACATTAAAATGTGAAGCTACTGGGGCAACTAAAGCTGAAGAAATAAGTATAAAAATAAAATAATTGGGACCATCAGGATGGCTCAACAGATAAGAGTGGTTCCCACCAAGCCTGACAAGCTTAAGTCACCCATCTGAACCCACATGGTAGAAGGAGAGAACTGTCCTCTAACCTCTCTGCATGTATGATGTATGCACCCTCACACACATTCAGAAGAAGGAAATGTAGTCAAGAATTAAGTTTTTTTTTTTTAAAGATTTATTTTATTTATTATATGTAAGTACACTGTAGCTGTCTTCAGACACTCCAGAAGAGGGCGCCAGATCTCGTTACGGATGGTTGTGAGCCACCATGTGGATGCTGGGATTTGAACTTATCACCTTTGGAAGAGCAGTCGGGTGCTCTTACCCGCTGAGCCATCTCACCAGCCCCAAGAATTAAGATTTTTATTTTAAATTATTTGTATATGTCTGATTCATGTCATGTGTTTTGATATCACATACCTAGCCACAGCCTCTGCTCAAAAAGTATGCCTGTCTGCCCTTTTAAATTCTGCCTTTAAAATTTTATTCTCTCTCTTTCCTTGTCTCTCTGTCTTGTCTGTCTGTCTGTCTCTTTTTTTTTTTTTTTGAGACCAAGCCTGGAATTCATAGGGATCCAGATATCTATCTGCCTACCTTCTCCACCTGAGTGCTGCGATAAAAGGCTTTCACCACCACACCTGGCTTCATTATTCTTCTTTGTTTATCACATAAGGATAACTTTATTATTTTGCTTTGATCTATAAGGCAAGGTCTTCCTATGTATTTGTAGTCAGTGTAACCTTGATTTCTCTTATGCATCAGCCTCACAAATGCTAGGATTATAGGCATAGACTACCATACTAGCTTTTTCTTTTTGCTAATTTTTAACTAATTTTTTTCTTGTAAGATTCAGGACAGGAATAATGATAGCATACTGTTTACATAGCTCATTACTGGACTGGCATAGTTGGGAAATGCTTCAGAGCAAGACATGGTATCTAAGCTGACTCCCAAGTGGCCATGTTAAGATGCTAACCATTAGCCAGCCCGGGAAGCTGAGTCCTATGCCTGGTGGGTGAATGACTGTCAGTCCTATGCCTGGTGGGTGAATGACTGTCAGTCCTATGCCTGGTGGGTGAATGACTGTCAGTCCTATGCCTGGCGGCTGAATGACTGTGTGCTTACTTTCTTAGGGGACCGAGTTATTGATGTGGGATCTGAATGGAGAACTTTCAGCAATGACAAAGCAACAAAAGACCCATCTAGAGTTGGAGACTCCCAGAATCCTCTTCTGAGTGATGGGGATTTGTCCACCATGATTGGCAAGGTAATAATTCCACTTAGCAGGAATGTCAAGGGGAGACTAGCTAAAGATCTACAAAGTTAGGATTTTTGCAAAAGTGTCACTCACTAAGTGTCACACAGAGGAGACCCTTGACTTGGGAATAAGATTCACCAGTGTTAGTATTGTGAAAGTCTGCCAATTTTTTTTTTCATCTTGAAGGGAAGAAAAAATTACAGTCTTGTAATCAAAATTAGAATCTTGGGCTGGGATTAAGAGCATTTGGCTGCTCTTCTGGAAGACTTGGGTGAAATTCCTGGCTCACAAACTGTAACTGCAATCCCAGGGGATTCCCCTAATTTCCCTTGCCATCAGCCATACACTGGTATACAGACACACACAGGCAGACACCTATTACATATTATTACAAACAACGTTACCATCTTTGTACCAGTTGTATAAGACTTTTTCTGAAGAGATCCAACATGAATATCTGTTTATCCCAGATGGGGAACCAGTGATGGACCCAAGTAATGGTTCTACCAAAGGCCATACCTCACCATAGTCACAAACTTCAATCCTAGAGCTTTCTTCAGGCTATGTAGCCAGTTAAGGGATTTCTAGTGAGAGCCTGTCTCAAAGAAATAAAGCAAGATTATGCAGCAGTAAAGCTCTAACATGGCATATAGTTCCATTGTCTGTATTCCTGAACAATTGCTAAGATTTAAGTATTTGTGAAACCAACTTCTTTAAAGCATGTTCTAATGGAAGTTTCTGTTTGAGTCACAGGCTCCACTGGACAGACTCCCAGGGCATATGGAGTCAGTGTGTACATTACATTTTCATAGACACTGTTCAAATTTTCCAAAAATGTTGACCAAGGTTAAATCCTTGTTTTCTAGGGTACAGGAGCTGCAAGTTTTGATGAGTTTGGCAATTCTAAGTATCAGAACCGGAGAACAATGAGTAGTTCCGATAGAGCAATGATGAACGCATTCAAGGAAATCACAACCATGGCGGACAGAATCAACCTCCCTCGCAATATAGTTGTAAGTTCTTGTCCACCTCCTTTAAGCCTTTCTGACATTTACTTTGCATAATTTAATGAACACATAAAATTTTGATACTGTAAGTAATTAATTGGCCTAGACTTAATTAAACTTAGTTTCTCTGCTTTGAAGGATCGAACAAATAATTTATTCAAGCAAGTGTATGAGCAGAAGAGCCTGAAGGGAAGAGCTAACGACGCGATAGCTTCTGCTTGTCTGTACATCGCCTGTAGACAAGAAGGCGTTCCCAGGACGTTTAAAGGTAGGCTTCAGTGGTACCAAGTAGAGCTCAGACAGGCAGCGTCTGCCAGTGGCTCTGTATGCTCTTTGACAGAAAAATGTACAACACAGTCTTTGCCATGTTCTTTGCAAGCTGCTTTTGCAGGTAACATTTTAATCCCTGTAAGTCAACAGTATAGCTGACTGGTTGTTTTTGTTTTAACTATTTATTTTATGTATATGAGTGCATTGTAGCTGTCTTTGAGAGGCACCAGAAGAGGGCATCAGATCCTATTACACATGGTTATGAGCCACCATGTGGTTGCTGGGAGTTGAACTCAGGACCTCCGGAAGAACAGCCAGTGCTCTTAACTGCTGAGCCATCTCTCCAGCCTCACAGCTGACTGCTTTATGGGCTTGAAGGCCTGACATCATATGCTGCAGAGGCTTTTGAAGTTACATTCATAGCTGGTGATGAAAACTATGGCCAACATAGGTTTCACATTTGAGGGGTCAGGTCTTGGAAGGGGTCAATGGAATTAGGTTGTTGTTTTATTTTTGTTTTGTTTTTTTGAGGCTTATTGTTTGCGGTTTTATGCAAACTAAGGACTTCTGAGTCAAGAGCTGGCTTTTGTCAAGCTTTGTTTACTCAGGGGCACAGGAAAACTCCTCCAGTGTTGTTGTGTTACATACACTGCCCTTCACTGACCAGGTCCAGGTTGGGACTATATTCACTATATCCAATGTGCATCTTCCATAAGCTTTCCTAGGTCACAGTGAGAGGGGTGACTATCACACATCTTTTTTGCTGTAACAGCTCAAAGAGGGATAAGAGTTTAACTTATATGGTGACAGCATGCAGACGGTTGCAGGTCATACATGGGCACTTGCATTCTTCAGCTTGAGGATTTTCTTTCTTCTTAGAACATTCCTTACCAGGCTATCAGAGAAGATGATTCCTTGGAGAAACTTATTTGTTTACATTGAACTAGATAAGTTTGTGTTTTGAAAGAATACAGTCCAAAGTGTGAAAATATAAACCAAGAAATTTTGATTAAATAAGCTCCATAGGAAGTACTGCTGAGAGGATTTAATAGTTATTTATTATTTAATAATTTAATAATAAAATAAATTATAAAATGAATCGTCTTACAAATTCTTTAAAAATATTTTCTCTTTTAGAAATATGTGCTGTGTCTCGAATCTCTAAGAAAGAAATTGGCCGCTGTTTTAAACTGATTTTGAAAGCTCTGGAAACCAGCGTGGATCTG
Organism: Mus minutoides; assembly: GCA_902729485.2. Lineage (NCBI taxonomy): Eukaryota > Metazoa > Chordata > Mammalia > Rodentia > Muridae > Mus > Mus minutoides. The sequence continues at coordinate 1,034,146 of LR749734.1, forward strand.
ATTACAACTGGAGACTTCATGTCCAGGTTCTGCTCCAACCTTTGCCTCCCCAAGCAAGTGCAGATGGCAGCTACACACATAGCCCGCAAGGCTGTGGAGTTGGACTTGGTTCCTGGCAGGAGCCCGATCTCTGTGGCAGCAGCAGCTATTTACATGGCTTCCCAGGCTTCAGCTGAGAAGCGAACACAGAAAGGTAGGATCTTCATCAGGACATCAGCCAATGAGATGGCAAGGCTGGGAGTGTAGTGGTTTTACTCATAATCTCCCATGAAAAGGGTTAACTATTCAGATCCTTGAAGAAGCATTAACCCATAAGGAGAAAGGATTGGACATAGTCCTATTCACCAAGAGATTATTTGCCTAGTGTGCTTGAGAGCCTGGTTTTTATTCCCAGCACCTCAAAACAAAACAAAACACCTTAGGAAAATATAGTAGTTTGCTTGTAGTGATTATTTAGAGGCATATAGCCTTTTGTCCAAGGCTCCTTTTCCAAATTAAATTATTTAATTTGTATCTTTTGTGAAGGGGTTTATTTACTGGAACATGCACAGCTTATCAGTGGTTACTCTCCCTGGGTGTTGCAGATATAGGCCAGATTACACCAGATTAAAGTAGATAAAGGCAAGTTTATTATGAAGCAGCTCTCAACTGGGCTCATCCGTCTCACAGGAGGAGGTCAGTGAAGTTACACTTTCAGGCTAATGCCAGGGGGGTTATGTTTAGGCGGAGTGCTAACATCTCAGCTAGGAGCTGTGATTGTGGTCATACATGGTCCAAAACCCAGTCCCTGGTCCGGCACTTTTGAGTGGAAATCAATGACATGTTACCCAGAGTTTTTTCCATGTGGAAGTGTTTGGGGAAGGAGGAAGGATAGTTTTTCCTCGCTTTAGCAGGGCTCCCTACCTAACAGTTACATCACCCCTTTCCCAGTCACTGTTAATTGTTAGTCATCTGTGTGGCAGGGATGGGGGCCTCATAGCCCTTCCTCATTTGTGTACTTGGTTTCTGTTTGTTTTGAGGCAAGGCCTCAACTATCCCAAGCTGACCTCAAACTTGCCATGTGGCTGAGGATGATTTTTATGCTGTGCTTGGGATAAACACAGGCTTTTTGTACATGGTTGGTATATTGTCTTGACAGATGTCTTACTTAAGTGTCTGTCACCACAGGGACATGCCTTGGGTTGCTTCACATATAGCTGTTGTTTTAACAACAGAAATCCCAGCTGTTCAATTTTACCAAGAGACTCAGGAGCTGTGGTGAAAGCCTGCTAGTTCAGGGAGGTAGAGAAAGCACCCAGCTGACCTTCCTACTTCACTGATATCTTGTCTTAAATACCTCCCCTCAATGATCCTCCTTTCCATTTATTCCTGTCCACCCCTGCTAGTTGCTTATGTGCAGGACTAACTTTATTTAGGTAGCCCTGAGCCACACCACAAGTACTTGTTTACAGTAAACAGAAAGCTCTAGGATCAAAGGCTGAGCCAGAGACCAGTTAGAAATAGTTCACAATCTCTGAGTTCACAGTGGAATCAAATATCCTGCAACACGTCTTTTAGTATTTCTAGTATACCTTTAAAGAGGCCAATCATTGTTACTGTTTATATTGACTTTGACTCTGCTTATACCTGTTATATTGTATTTCCCTTATCAATTTTAAAAAGTGAAATTGGAGGGTTGTTTTTCTTCTTGGTATAGGAAAGAGGTGGAACAGATCAATTGAATGTCTTGGTTTTTGTCTGTTAGAAATCGGGGATATTGCTGGTGTTGCTGATGTTACAATCCGACAGTCCTACAGACTGATCTACCCTCGGGCTCCGGATCTCTTCCCTTCGGACTTCAAGTTTGACACCCCAGTGGACAAATTACCCCAGCTGTAAGCTGAGGCAACTAAGTGTCACTCTTAATGTACATGGGATATGGAACTTTGTACATAATAGCCACACAGTGCTGGTTGAGCCTTTTAATGTACATGGGATATGGAACTCTGTACATAGCCACACAGTGCTGGTTGAGCCTTTAATGAGGAAAAAGGAGATGGTACCCATTCCAGAGCTAAATATTATTGCTTAGTCTTCTGTGTATATATACTAGTGCAACATATTTAATGACTTAAATTTCTTACTGAATCTGCTTTCTTTTTTAGTGATCTAGGAAACAGTATTTTGGAAAGTATTGAAATATGTAATTCTCAAATAAAAATTTAAAACCAAAGTTTTTGTTATAGTATTAATGAAATTTATAATATATAATTATATATTCTGTACATCATTACTACAGGTAATAAAGCTGAGAGAGCCTTGTTTCTCATCATTTTTATCTAAGAAGCTTGAGAACCATCATTAATGTCTCCAACACAGTGTGAGAAAGAGCATTGAGGACACAGAAGACGCTGTGGGAAGTTATTAACATCAGTTTGGGAACCAGTGAAAGCTGTTTTCACTAAGCTCAGCCAGAAGGGATTGTCATAAATTTGGAATGTTCATAAGTCATTTCACAGAACCAGCTTGTCTCTGGTTCTTAGTTATGTTATTGGGACTTGTATGACGATTACTGGGCCCTCAAAGTGTTTGGAAATTATTTAGTCCACATCATTGATAATATTCAAAGTATTTTACATGTCAGTGTAAAAAGGTCTCTTGTGTAGGCACTAGAAGAGAAAACTAATAAAATTCTGCTGTTTAAGTTGGAATAGGTAGCTTGCCTCTTAGACATCACTAAAGTAGACTAGAGGTAACAGTACACAAGCACTAGGTCTTCCAGGCAGGTTCAGATCTTGGCCTATAGAAGACTTCTACTTTCAGTCTGCTGTTCATGGGGCCCTGAAGACTACTATTTCTTCCTTAGGTGAAACATGGGTGTTTACATAGTATTGCACAAAGCTAGGTTAAACATGGAGAAACAGATGCTGGAAGTCTACAGTCCAAGTGTGGGAGTGCACACTTGGTGATGCAGTTTATTATACTCTAGGAAGCTCAAGCCTGTCTCCTACTCTAGAGTAAGATCCATGTGCTGTTTCTTACATTACACAGCTAGCTCCCTTACGTTCCCTGGGCTTTAGTGAGGATCACACAGGTCCCAATTGAGAGACAACTGCAACCTGCAACCACAACTAGGTTTTAGAAATGTGGCTTTGGCAATTATTAAGATCAGTCCTCAGGAGAGCTGGAAAATAGAACCCCCAGAAGTTGCCTACAATTTCGTTTCCTTTGGCTGTTTTGCTGTGTTGGCTTTCTCAAGGCTGGGGGGAGCAGCTCCATGCTCTAGTAAATGCACAGCACGTGTGCTTGTAACCCCTTGTTTCCACCCTACCTACCAGCTAATCAGTTGTAGTAATAGGACATTCTAGGCTCTTTCCAGCTGTAGAATGTTAATTAGAAAAGTGTAGTTAAAAATCAGGATTATAGGATTTGGGGGCTTTTTGAGGTTGAAGTAAAACAAAATTCTGTGGTTGAGGTCTGGATTCCAAATTAGGAAGGAAAAGTCCATTCTGAGGGTAAAGGCAGGCCTGAGTTTGATCCCAAAACTACTCAGGCTTGAGAATGTGCACAGGCCTGTACTTATTCAGTGTGACAAGATCAAAACTATTACTGCAGGTTGGGGAAAGGGTTTGAAAAGTTATTTCTGTGTGAACTCTTAACTCTAAGATGATCATCCTTAAAACCTGAATTCAGTCTGTTTACATTTTAGCAAGTTGTTAATTAGCGAACTTAGCATGGGACACTTTCTGCATAGGTAAAGCAAATCTATTCTGTATATGTCAGCATTTTAAAGTTTCACCTAATGTGAACACATCGCACCTGCCTTAGAGCACTGGATGTTACCTTCATTGCTGGTTTGTTATTACTGAGTTCAAGTAGTTGATTGTCAGTTTCATATGGGTGTTTTAGGGAATCTTCTACTCAGACTCAGTTTATAGCCAATACAGTCTTTATTGTAGTTGGCTGAGATGACACTCAGGTATTCAGGGACCCAGTTGTCTCCCCAATGTCCAGAGCATAAAGGTTTTGAAGGCAGAAACCATGTTCTGGGATCCCACTAGGCCACTGAGGGGAATAGGGGTGGCTTTGAGTAAGCAATTTTACAGAAGCTAAGAGAAGCGGTTAACTGGAGGGGGTCTAGACAAGCAGGCAACTTAACAGAAGCTAAGTCAGCTGAGACATCTTGGCCAAGAGTTCCTAGGATAGAGTTGGGTAATTTTCCATGGGCTTCTCCATCAAGGAGGCCAAATTTTAGTTAAACCTGAAATGGTCTCAGCCAGAATACAAGATGGAGGAACCTCCCCCATGTCCTGTCCTATCCTGTCCCCACTGGCCCTCTCTCCACATTTAATGTCAGAGAAGCCTCTAGAAATTAAAAGACCTGCCCATATTCTAGTAGCTGAAATGGGACAGAGGTCTCTTGATAGAAACAGTGTGCTCTTTCCATGCAGCTAGACCACAAGGGATAATTTCACAACAAGTTTGCCTCAGTGCTGAGGTCAGCCAGATCTTTCAAGTAGAACTCTGTAAAGAGAATATTTAAAAGCAAACCTTACATACAAGTTCTTAGAAAAAGTGAATTCTAGCCAGGTGGTGATGGTACACGCCTTTAAGCCCAGCACTCAAAATGCAGAGGCATGTGGCTACCTAAAAGTCCTGTCTTCAAAGCAAAACAAACAAATAGCAGTACATTCTTTTGGAGATTGGAGAAAAGGAGTAAAACCCTTGTCATTACAAATGTGACAGTATTGCTGTACAGAACACACATGCAAGTTGGGGGGCTGTGAGAGGCCACCCTGAATCCCCAAGTGTTGGCTAGGCAGGCAGGCAGAAACAGATGAACTCTGGGTTCAGCCAAGAGACCGTGCCTCAATATATAAGGTGGAGAGTGGTCAAGAGTCACCTTAGGTCAACCGTCATCCTCCACATGCATGTTCACGCACATGGGAGCACAAATGTGTGTGTAGCACACTACATACATGCAAAAAAAGTTAACTTTTATCAGTTGGATGATAAGGAGTTAATAGCTAGGAATTTCCCTTTAGTTATTCTTGCAAACTAAAAACTCCCGTATCTCAATGCCTCTTGATAGTATGCCTTTGTGTTCACAGCAGTAAATATATATTCTCAATGGCTGTCTTTGGGGCCTGTGCTAATTTTCTATCACAGGTGTGAGATTTACTTTAATTATCATAATGAACTACTAAAGGGGTCAGCCTTGTACCCATCTGGTCCTAATCCAGGCAAAAGGCTTCTATGCCCCAGGCTAATATTTCCAATTGTCAATGGCCCTGACTTTTCCTGATGCTGGATTTTAATCTCATCTACCATTTGTGGAGCTGCAGAAATACTTCCTGACCCCCCTCAAGACATCCTTATGCTCTCCCCACCCCAGATCCCTACACATATGCCTCAGGATATCAGGAGTAAGTGGCATCACAATAAGGGCATTAGCAGTTGATCTCCAGGTCAGAGAGACCCCGTGTCTTTCATATAATTCCCTCAGTACCCGTTCAGGGTCTGTGGTAGGGGAGGAGTGGCCTTTAAAGTAGTTTCTAGAGGCTTTTGACAGATTTTAAGATATATGTTTTCCCTCACATACCAATCACTTTGACGCCTTGTCAAAGTGACACCCAGTCTGTTTCCCTACATACCAAGTAAAATACCTAAATAGAAATTGCTTAGGAAAAAAATTTCAACCCTATCTACCTACAGGTAGTGTCTAGAATGTAGGAGGTAGTATGGAATATAGGTTCAAAACTGAGCTACACTTCAGATGCAAGTTTGCTACCCAGATGGCAGCTGGCTGAAAATTGATGGTCTCACTTTAATTTCATTAATTTGTTATAGCAGAGCTCAGAGAAGCATGTTTATTTTTTTTTTCTTATTTAATAATAAAAGAACAGAGGTGAACAGTCTGCTGGTCAAGGCTTGTGGAAGGGCAGAACACCAGAGCCTCTTTGGGGCACTTTCTTCCAGGAACCTTGGGTGTCAGCTATCCCATTTAACTGCTCTGAGTTGGGTGTGTGACACAGGTTTTCTGAACAGGTTCTCTCTATGGAGCCTGGAACTTGAAACTCTTCTACCTCAGTCTTCTATGTGGTGAGATGATAGAAATGAGTCAGCAGGCCTTTAGGTTTTATGGCAGCATTCTTTTTTTTGTTTTTTTTTTTGTTTTCTTTTTTTCTTGAGACAGGGTTTCTCTGTGTAGCCCTGGTTGTCCTGAAACTCACTTTGTAGACCAGGCTGGCCTCGAACTCAGAAATCCACCTGCCTCTGCCTCCTGAGTGCTGGGAACAAAGGCGTGCACCACCACGCCCGGCATGGCAGCATTCTTATGTCAGCTAATTGATGATTACATTGGTATCCATATCCCTCAGGACTTCGCCCTTTGCAGGTGTCAGGGGCTATCAGGTCTTAGGTTGGAGGTCTACTGTCTGTCTAATCATATGGTTGGCTGCCCATGGCAAGTATCATCTCACAATACTCACTCAGGAAATTACATACATCTTAGGAGCTGCCACAAAAACATCCTAGTAGTTTTAGGGGGCATATGTAAGACACAATGTAAGCACAATGTGTGGGGGCATATGTAAGACAAGTGTAAGAACAATGTCAGACACAACAGTGTCACAGGCTCACTGCAAAACAGCTTTTCTCCAGCACACCCATTCCTCGGCCTTCCTTGGTCTGTGGCAGCCGGCTTCTCTCAGGCCGTAGGGATGGGATGCTTAGGTGTAAAGCATTTGAGAAAGAAGGACTGCTGGTATGCATGCAAAATACTTCTGGAGAATGTGCTAAGCTTCATGTTCATGCCAAAACATATGGTTTTAAATCAACAAAGATGACAGAATTAAAGCCACTCAAACCAAAACCAGTCTTGTGCTCTTAGTGAACTCAGTTTGTTCATACTCTGAAAAGTCTAGGGAGTAAAATTAATGGAGTTCTCAGGTGAACATATGCCAATTACGTTCAACCCCTCACTGAAGGTGCCAAGCCAGATTATTTGGTGTGAGTCCTCAGGGTCCCCTTAACAGCCTCACTCAGTAAAATTCTAGTTCCTTTTGACTTTAGAGCTAAGAGATACTGGAAGACTCAACAATGGACTTCAAGCCTTCTAATACTTATTAACCCAGCAAGTAAAATCTCTACATCCAGCTTCTGTTGCACACCCATCTACATTTCACTACGCAATGGGGCTGGAGTTTTGGCCATGACACCAGCATTTTAGCTTTCACTTTGAGTCTACGGTTTTCTGTGGATGCTAGATTGTGCCCTAGATTGTGGATGCTAGATTTGTGCCCTAGATATTCAATGATGCCTCTAAAAGATTTTAAAGGTCACCAAATACAAAGCCGTGAAGGCTTTGTCTCTTGTTATAGGATCTCAAGAATAATGCTAGAAAGGGACAGACCAAGTGGATAGGCTAGGCTCAACACTGAAGACTAAAAATGTTATAAGGTTGATAGATGAAAACCTGAGGATGAAATGTTCACATACTCCCAGCAAGCTGAAACCTTTGGAGTTATCACTGTGACAAAATACTTAGTAAAAGGTCATTTACATGAGTCAGTCATAGCAGGAAGCACTTTGTAATCATGAAAATAAGAGGCCAAGGTAGCAGGTTCTATCATGAGGGTAGCCAGGAAATATGGAGGCTGACTGGAGATGGGCAATAAATCTTAATACCTGAGACAGTGACCCACTTCATCCCACAAGGTCCAATCTTCAGAATGATGACCTACAACTTCTCAAAGCTGCACTATCATATCAGCTGGTGACCCAAATACATGAACCCACAGGGCCATTTTCTGTCCAAACCCCACACTGCCTAAGCTCACATTAGTGGTTCAGTAGCAGAATCAGGACCGTTTTTCTTGCTAATTCTCAGTATGATTGGGAAGAGTTTCAAGAGACATCACATATGTGGAAGTTCCTCATTATCTACTGCATATTGTTTGCTCTTCCAGGTAACATGGTGGTATAAAGATCCACAAAAATCTACTGGGATTCTGGCTGGAGTTGTGCACAAAATCTAGACTAATTTGAGAGAAACATCATACTATAAATATGTATTTAAATTTTTTTAATGTCTCCCAATAAAGAATTTTTCTAACTTATAGGTAGCTGGTTTTGTTGCTGTTCTAGTTGTTTCTAGGTTATTTCTTAATGTTATGCTGGCACATGACATCTTGAATAAATCACTACTGTTAGCAAGTTGTGACCCTGAGATTTTTCTCTTGCCTAGCCTCTCCCTCAGCCTCTTCCAGGTCCTCAAGTGTCTTGTGCTGGCCTTGAAGTCTATACATAGGCTGACCTGCCTGTCTCCAAGTTCCACTTGCTAGGATTGCACGTGTGCCCTAGATGAGGGGGACTGAGCATTCTAGACAAGTGCTTTAGCTGCTGAGCTACATGCCCAGACCTCTGGAGTTTGCCAAGTAGACAATCACATCCATCTGGAATAATGGCTACTTCGTTTCCTTTTTGATAAACAGTACAGTAATGATGACAGGTACCCCAGCTTTAATCCCCAACTTAAAATGTTTCCTCAAAGGATGTAGACTAGTGGCTCTAACCTTCCTAACCCTGTGACCCTTTAATACAGTTCATGTTGTGGTGACCCCCAGCCATAACATTATTTTTGTTGTTATTTCCTAAGTGTAATTTTGCTGTTAATAAATTGCAATATAAACATCTGATATGTAGCCCCTGTGAAATAGTTGTTTAATCACCTAAAGGGGGGTCTCCACTCACAGGCTGAGAACTGTTGATGTAGAGGATGATGTAATTGGTTATATTTCTTTAAGTTTTTAATAGACACTATCTGTCAGTTTAAGAAATTACTTCCTTTGCTTAAAAAAAATCAGGAATGAGATCTATAATTTATCACTTTTTAAATTTAATCTATTAATATGGCAAGTAGCCTTATGGACTTCCTAGTAATAAACCACACTTGCAATCCTAGAATGAGCCAAATTTGCTAATGCAGCAGTATCTATTTCAGATGCTGCTGACTCTGACTTGGTCATATTTGATCCAGTACATTTACTAGTAATAGGTAATATAATAGGTATCTTCCTCTATTTTATTTAGGTTATGTCGATTTCATAGCACAAAGTGACTTTTTTCATTATTAAAACTCTGAGGTTCAAATCTCCCCCCTAGACTGAATTCATTTATATTTAATGCAATGTCATTTATCAGTGTTTATTTTAGGAGGCTGAATGACACCATGTAGTGCTGGCTGGCACAGACCCCAAAGTTGCCTCCTACCTGCAGCAGTCTTCATTCCCGTCCATCACCAATAATGCCTGAGTACTAGGAGCTACATACACACACCCCTCAACTGTACTTTTGGGTATACTAACTATAATTGTGGGTGCTAAGGCCCTGGCACGTCTAGACTACAGCTCAAGACTGTCTCCACGTTTAGGGATAAAGGGCTGCCAAAGTCATTCTTACCTTTGATGAGACCAATAATGTTTGAGTATTTCTGGTGTCTTAGGGATTCCACCTCGTCAGGATCTGAATAGCATGACATCAGGCAGCGATTCTGACATTTGGACTTCCACCTTATCTCGGTACTTACCTCTAATCTTGCACATGACCATATGAAATTGTTTTCTTCCACTTTGGGATTTCCTTACCACTCACTTAGCGCTCTGGGAAGATGGGCAGTACTTACACAATCTTGTCAGATTTGAAGGTAGAAGTTAGTTTTCATCAGGCTAGCATATAATAACAATGTTCATTATGTCCCAAAGATACATTTCTAAAATATTATACTTTTTAAAATGTAATCACTACAAAGTGGCTAGCATTCTGCTTTATTAATTTGCCAATTTTCTCAAATGTTAGATCCAATACTAAAATGTTACCCTCTAACACAGTGGTTCTCAAAGTTCATGTTTCGGCCCTTTAATACAGTTCCTCATGTTGTAGTGACCCTTAACCTTAACAGTATCTTGTTGCTACTTCATATCTGTAATTTTGCTACTATTGTAAATTGCAATATAAGCATCTGATATGCAGCCCCTGTGAAATGGCCATTTGAAGCCCTTCTCCCACCCCGCAGGATGAGAAGCACTACTTTAACCCTAGGACACTCCCATGTCACCACTGCTTATAGCTTACCACCTGCATACTTGCTTCTTTTTTTTTTTTCTTTTTTTTTTTTTAAAGATTTTATTTATTATATGTAAGTACACTGTAGCTGTCTTCAGACACTCCAGAAGAGGGCGCCAGATCTCGTTACGGATGGTTGTGAGCCACCATGTGGATGCTGGGATTTGAACTTTTCACCTTCGGAAGAGCAGTCGGGTGCTCTTACCCGCTGAGCCATCTCACCAGCCTGCATACTTGCTTCTTAGTCTCCCCTCCTGGTCCTGGTGTCTAGGACAGCGGCCATTCTATGTATGGATGAAAGCAGCTGCGGAACACAGAACTAGAATAGGAAGCCTCCCCATTATCCAAGTGGAGTGGACAGTGTGCCCTCTCCAGTGTGAAAAGAAAGCTAACTAAAAATAATTTTCTCGAGACCTCAAAGTAGAGCCAACTTTTTTAGCCAACTATTTTAACACAAGGACAATTTTAAAAGGAATGAAAACTTAAAACCAAAATTACAAATTTCAATCTATTTTAAACTTTAATTTGTGCATTTGTGGTAATTTATGACTGCAAAACCCCCTTTTTCTTAGAATGACGTAAAGGCACATTTCATTTGGATGCATAGGGTACCATTCTAAAGTATCTGCTTTCCTTACAAAGTGCTTGAGCAGTCAATACACATACAGTAATAGCAAAATCTATTTACACTCTTAAAATTTAAAATCTGGCTAAAAAATATATATATATATATATTTTTTTTTTTAAACTACAGAAAAATGAGTGTGTTTCTTTTCAGCATAATTGTGTGACTATGCCCTGACCTCTACATTTTTTAGTGATTCACTTCAATTAAAAAAAATTTTTGTACACTGTGTATATAACTCTATGTCAGTTTTTAATGCTTATTTAAGTTTTAAACCCACTTGAAACATTGCTTTCTATGCATATTTCAGAACCAACAAAGGTATGCAGACTGTACCTCAAAAGTAGTTAGTGTTTTATTTTCGGACTGTGTTAACACTGTTCAAATTAAAGCTAGACAATTATGCTATTTTTTCTATTGTACTTTTCCAAGGCAATTAACTGGCATTTTAAAGCAACTTACAGCAACATATTGCTCCTCTTTTAAGAAAATTTTCTTCCAAAGGGTCTTGGGAGAAAAATAATAATGAATTTGGAAGGTAATATAAAGACTCTCTGGACAATTTTAATCATTCTTAGAGCACAATAACAACAGGCCAATGTATGCCAGCAAAGCTGTTTCAAGCTCAACTCCTCATTATTTGTATATTTCCTGTTTCTCACTGACACGGATTTGGAAAATTGTGAGATGAGCTCACTGTGATTATGTGTGGTTAGTTACCAATCTGCTGTTCCTGAGGTATCATGGCCTAACATGCTAAGCACAGAGTTATCAATGATATTACTGAACTGAGGGAGAACAACAGAGTGACAGGCTATGAGAAAAAAAAGGAAAAACAAAAACCTAAGAAAATTCCAGCCCAGTGAAGGTCATGATTTACAAAACGGCATGTGATAAGAGCGATAAAAAGCCACGACGGATCCTCTGAGGATGTGTAGAGTATTTGATCAAATTATTTGTGAGACTTTTGAGGTACAGCTTTAGTGTTATAATAACTTTTTATAAAATATAGACTGTTTTATCAAAAATATTTATACATTCTGTTACAATATATTGCTTTTGCCCTCAGTAACTGCCAATATAAAATCTGGATCCAGCGGCCTAAAATGTACAAATGCACTTAATGGAAATGCTGGAGTTGGAGGTGTCTGCTTGGCCACTGTACAAAAGTGATGACGTGGTGAAATTAAATAATATGCCTACAACACAGAATACATTACAACTTGTACATATACATGTTCACAGCATGTATACCATGATAATCTCTATGGTTTAACAAAGATAAGAGTTTCCTTCTACAGCAGACACAAGAACAAGATGTCTAGGTTGAAATACATGTAGGATGCATATCAATAAAGGGTTAGTCAGGTTCAGTGACTTTGGAAGACCTGACTGAACATCCTCCACGGTGCCTTGACTTTGGGAATGCATACAGTTAGCATGGTATCTTGGTTCCAGCTGCTCAGAAGTCCTCATTGTTACTGTTAAGTGAATGCTGATGTTCCTATCTTTTTGCAGCACTGTTTAACACACAGCTCGTTTAGCAGGTAGCACTGCTGGAAAGCTAGGAGGCTCTGCTACATGGTTGGTAAAGTTAAGGCAAGAAAGTGTTCGCCCGATAAATATAGAAAATTCATCAAGCTAGACATCAGTACATTCTCATTTTTTTCTTTAAATCAAGCCACCAAAGGTGTACAAACTGCCACATTTTTTCATTTTATAGTGATTTCTTAAAAAAATAATTGCCTTAGTGAAACAGAATCACACTTTTTATATGACCAATAATAGCATCCAAAGCCCTATTTTTTCTTTTGTAAAATATAGTTAAGTGATTAATCTTTCTTCCACTTAAGGCAGGTCTAGGGCAAAGATGGGGAATATAAAAGAGTGGTTCTTCTTCTTTTTAAAAATAGAGTATTGATGTAAAAGTATTTATTTGTAATGGATTTCCATGGCCAATGTTCACTCAGCCTAAACTCCATGAAACTGCTTCCAGTGTTCAGATTTACGTTGAAAACATGAAGGTATAAAACAGTACTGTAACCACATCTTCATGTGCTTTATATAACCTCAGAAGCTCCTGGTGGCACGGAAAGCAAATGCAGGGCTACTGTTATTAAGAGGTCTTCTTGTTGGTCAGTCTGCTTGGTCTCAGGGTCTAGAAACTTAACACCAATCAGCAACATAGTCAAAATCGCAGAACAGCTCCTGCTCCTCTTCCAAGAGTATCCTTGGTTCTCGAGGTGGAGTCAGAATAGGTGCTTCTGAGGTAAATTCATCATCAAAGTTACTAACATCTTCGCGTCCTCTAATGGTAGGTACAAATGGTGGCTTTACTTTTTTGTCCATTAGAGCACTCCAGTCGGTTAGCTAGATCACAAAATATAAATCAACCAGTTTAGTGTTCTCAGTCACTCAAGTTTCCATAAAACAACTTTGAACTTTTACACTTACCCGAAAAAATGGGTGCTTCTTGACATCCTCTGCATCTTTCTCACCAGCTCCCAGGCGCCGCTCAGGATTTCTCCTTAACAGCTAGGAAGTTAAGATAAAACCAATAAAATGTGTTTCACCAACAGTGACTCTCACTACTGTCAAAGACTTAGAATGTTTTGTTTAGATTTGTCTAAAGCATTCAATAACTATGAATTAAAAACAACCTCAAAAATTCAACTGGGAAATTTCTTTTCAACAAAAAGCCTAAGTTTAAATTAAAAAAAAATTCTTGATCCAAATTTCTTACCCTTCTCATTATGGAAATGGCTTCTGTAGATAAGAACCTTGGATACCTTACTTCGTCATTTACAATACTGTCAAACACCTCTTCTTCATCATCACCAGGAAAGGGAGACTAGACAAAATAAAATAATAAAGAATTAAGAAATAAAAGCTAAACGTAAAAGTCCTAAGATAGTAAAACATCATATATTCAAAGGAGATCCAGGATTCAGGCAATGACAACAAAGTGAAAGAAAATGGGGCCTGGAGATGAGCTGATAGTGCCAGCCCCAGTGGGAAGGAAACTGGGCTCAGGCTCCAGGAACTGTGGTACAATCCTGCCATCCCAACACTTGAACGATAAAGGAAGGATGAGAAGTTCAAGACTAGCCCCTGCTACACATTGTAAGCAGCTTGTGCTATCTCTGGCCTACATGAGACCATGTTTCAAGCAAGCAAGCAAGCAAGCAAACAAACAAACAAACACTGTAAGAAGTTCTGATTCAAGCTGAGCATGGTGGCTCATACCTATCAGGAAAACACTTGGGAGACTGAAGCAGGAGGACCACAGGTGAATCTAGGTGAATCTAGGTCAACATGGGCTATACTGTGAGGCTGTTTCAACCCTCCCCACAAGAAATGGAAAGGATGTCCCAATGGGACAAGCAAAAACAAACAAACAAACAAACAAAACGAAAACTAAACAAAGTTTAGCCAATCTACATTTTCAACAGGAAAACAAACAAAAACCAGAAACACACAACACACAAACAAGAAAACTCTGCCACTAGAAGCACTGCAGGTGCGGGCATATCTGCTGTTCACATGTGTATCAAAAGGTGGCAGACAGGAGAGTTCTGACCCATGAACATCTGAATGATCAGCAGTAGCCTTACATTTTCTGAAAAAACGTGAGCTTAAGATGACCATCAGTCCTATGCTGTGCTGTGCTGGCTCCAATAGATTGGGAGCAAGCAGGAGACAAGAAGAACCCTGCCTGCTGCAAGAAGGAGCCTGAGACCGATGACCCTCGAATGTGGTCACTTGTATAGACTGGGTGAGGAACAAGCTCTAGATGAGACCGGTGCCATGGTGCCTTGACAGGAATGAGGTGCAAGGGGTGGGGGGGAAGGCAGCAGGAAGACCATGTCCAAGGTGACACTTGCCAGAGGCCATAATGCACGATAGGGGTAGGGGTGGGGTGGCATGGTTTCACAGGATTCATGAGATGACCCCAGACATTCAGAGACCTAAATAGAGACAGAACTGGAAACTTGAGGGTAATGAGGAACACCCTGATGTTAGCTGCTGGTGATGCCACCTGTGACCATGATGTGGACCTGGCCTTGTACATAGGTTAGCCCTGTAACTTGTCAGGCATGGGGTGGCATGGGTGAGGAGAAATGTCCTCCACTTCTTACCCCATGCCACCAATGGCAGGCAGAAGAGCCAGGCCAGATGTCATCAGAGCAGGCAAGCTGGAGAGCTGGCTCTGAACTTGATGGTTATGAGTGAGCTGTGCTGTCTAAAAGGCGTGACTGTGGGAGAGCTGGCTCTATCTCATGCCTCCCTCCCCTCCTATCTATAGCAGGGAGGAGAGCTGTCCCCCAGTCACGAATGGGAGAACTGGCCATGTCCTTCACAACACTCAGGAAATCAGGCTCTGCACCTTACTTGGGAGCAGGGTATAGCTGCTGGAAGTGTGAGTGAGTGTGAGAGTGTGAGAGAGAGAGGGTGTGTGTGTGTGTGTGTGTGTGTGTGTGTGTGTGTGAGTGTGAGTGCATGCACGTGCCTGGAGAATGTGACAGGAGAGCCAGCAAGAGAGTGGGAGAGCCAGAGGGCTGACAACCCAGATACCTCTTAGGCCCAGATCTAGGGCTTTGAGTTGGTCCAAGCTAACACCTACCCTACCGATGAAGTGCTGGAGTGCAGGAAGGGGCTGGTCCTGTAGCTCCAAAACTATGGGAGCTCCATGACACAGGGCAATAACAGGATATCATACAGAAGTCCGAGTGGGGTTCCAGTATTGATAGAGTAGCAGAAGCCAGAGGCCTTGTATCAGAAAAAAGTCATTTCAATGAACATTTGCCAGCAAAGAAGTGTGTACAAAAGGGTATACTTTGGGACACACTGTGACATGCTACACAGCTTCCATAATAACATTTTCTTCTCTGTTGTAGGGGATGTTTAAGGGAGGAGGGAGGGTATGAGGGGAGGAGGAGATGAGTTGGACTGGGGTGCATAATGTGAAATTCTCAAAGAACCGATACATTAAAAAACAAACTCTCATTGAAGCTTCAATAATACTAGAGAACCATAATGCAGACCAATGGGTTTAATTCCTTTCCGAGTTACCTTCCTGGGGAGGCTCTAAAGAGAAATGGAATTAAAAGGCAACTATAATGGAATAGCAATACCTCCTGGGTGTGTTTAAAACTCAACCAATTAGAAGCCCTTTTAAAAATATGAAGCAGGAACTTCCTCGCTTGTTTGTTTTAACAGTGGCTTGAACAGAAGAAGTAAAAAAAAAAAAAAATCAATAGCCTACTAGTTCAACAAGATCTACAACAGTACTTTTTGCATGTTATTTCTAACATAGAAAGCTCTTTTAGAGCGTGAGGTGGGGTTAGAAAAAGGGTCTATATATACATAGTTCTGGCTGTCCTGATCACTCTGGAAACCAGGCTGGCCTCAAATTCACAGAGATCTCCTTGCCTCTGTTTCCTGAGTGGTGGGAATCAAGTGTGCTCCACAGCCTCTAGGCAGAAAGTGAATTATAACAAAGTACAGAGTTTTGGATCAGAATTAAATCTTACTTAAATGTAACATTTAAAAATATAGCAACAGGAATAGAGACAGAGTTTAAGTATGCTACAGCCTCCAGAAACAGAATCATGAGTCTTCTGACACCTTAGAAAGTAAGACCAATGTATATATTAAGGCTAAATCAATTTTTCCATTCCAAATACCTATAGCAGCTTTTGTAAACAGAGGTGAAAAATTCAATCTGGACCTGATGTCTTAGGAAAATAAATGAGGTCGGATGGATTTCATGTCTGATTCTAAAGCACAGGCAGATTCTAAAAATGTCAAGAACAAAATAATCCCAATCCTACCTCACAAGTGCTCTGTGACATTATTAACCACTTAATAAGCAATTAATAACCACTTATCTAATAAAATAGATGTGAAATAAAAAAAAAGCTAACATGTACAAAATAATCCCAATCCTACCTCACAAGTGCTCTGTGACACGTTATTAACCACTTATTAACCACTTAATAACCACTTATCTAATAAAATAATGGGAAATTAAAAAAAAGCTAACATGTACAAAACACATAGCTCTTTAATGAGTCCTTCCTTCCCTCCTTTTCTAGAGAATCTAGTCCAATTTGACACACTGAAAGGACTGTCCATTGGATGGAACTGTTCATTATGTTTAAATGCCAGTAAGCAACACACAGGCTAAAACTTCAGAACCATGTGACACTAAAAATGATGTCCGTTCCCTTATTTGGCCGCTAAATGATTTGTGAGTTGGATATACAAGGAAGGTGGCTGGAAACTCCAGAATAATCTACAATTTCAAAGGTTTTAACTGCCTTGTTAAAAAATATACTCATTCCAAATTCCATTCCTAATTCTTAGCAATTCATAAAACATTTAGGCCCCTTATTTTCATTTACTTCTTGTTTCACAAATTGAAAAAATTTCTATATATAATTCAGTTATCCTCAAAAATTAATTTTGTTAATATACAGAAAATGGAGAATGTGTTGATGGCCGGTTCTGCTCTATTTTTTAAAAAGTGGGTTGTAAATGGGATTTTTGTTTGTCTTTCAAGACAGTGTTTCTCTGTGTAACAGACCTGGATGACCTGGAATTCACTTTGTAGACCAGGGTCTCAAACTCAAATATTTGCTTGCCTCTGCCTTTCAAATGCTGGGATTAAAGGTATATGCCAGCATGCTTGGTTTGTAAAAGTATTTTTAGTTATGTATATGTATGTCTGTCTGGGATAAGTGTCCTTGAGTACAGATGCCTGTAGAATTACAGGTGGTTGTGAGCTCTTATAATAGGGTGCTAGGAATTAAATTGGGGTCCTCTGCAGCCATAATATACACTCTTAACTGCTGGACCATCTCTCCAACACTGCTGTTGTTTTTGAAGATCACAATTATTTCTGATATATGTACAGTGAACTTTATATTCATTTATATATTTTTTTTATTCAGATAAGATTTATTTATTGACCGATTGACTGACTGATTGATTGATTGTACATTAATTCAATGACAAGGTGTTTTTGCCAGATTGGTCTCAAATTCATATTCCTCCTGTCTCAGCCTCTAAACATGGTAGGAATACAGATGTGTACCACTATACCTGCCTATAGGGTATATCTTTATAGTCTTCTGTTGTTCTGCCCTATAAAATATCAGTTCTGTTAAAATCACAAAACATAACCATTTTACAACACTTAAATATAAGAAGCTATTTGAGGACATTCATAATGCAGTCCAGCCATCATATAAAAATCTAAACTAGCCTAGTAAAGATATTGTAGAAACACAGCCAATCATTAGCACTCTATGAATATTTATAAAACTGAGTCCCGTCTCATGCATGAGATACATGTACATGTCTTTATAAAAAATTATGTGCTTGATCCTTCCAATCATCCTCCATCTTTTCACTCTCCTACTTCCTGCTGCTTACCTCTCCGACGAGCATTTCATATATAAGTACACCAAGGCCCCACCAATCTACAGCCCTTGTGTACGATGTTTCTGTTAGTACTTCTGGGGCAAGAAATTCAGGAGTACCACAAAATGTGCTTGTTCTATCTCCATACCCCATTCCTAAAGAAGATAAATTCAAGTGTTAGCAAAGAAAAAAAAAAACTAGGCATGAAAATTAGAAGGCGTGCTTAGGAAAAAATATTGACATTGCTGAATGTGATGATCTAACTCGAGCATATCAAGACTTAGCAAATTTGTTTCACCCATCAAACTACTGATTCATTAAACATCCACTAGTACTAACATATCTAAGAACTGTGTTTATGTACTAAGGAAACAGAGTTAATAACAGCAATAAAATAAAGCTACTAGTGTACAGAGGAGGAAGCATATACTAAATTAACATTAAGTATAAAGAGAATACTATCTTATGATAACACTGATCTTTATACATTCTCCTGTGATCTTTGATTCGAACTGTCATATTTAATTCTGAATATATAGAAAATAATCTTGAGATAGTCACATCTATTGTTTTCCAATTTAAAATGTTACCATTTCTAAGCCTGTGAGTCACTGGGCACGTGTGCTTCATCCTGCACAAGCCCATCAGCAAGCTCGTGCTTAGTGGCTTCTTACAGTCCTGAAAGACTGTCAGCCACACAGAGAAGCTGAAGCTCATACTGTAGTTTCTGGAAGCAGGAAGTATTTATACCCACAGGACAAAGTCTTAATGTGGTTACTGGTATATATAATGATATATATAATCCAAATATTGTAGTGGAATAAATTAAAATTAAAAATTACATTGTTTGCACATATAAAATTTTTTTTGTTTTGTTTTGTTTTTCGAGACAGAGTTTCCCTGGCTGTCCTGGAACTCACTTTGTAGACCAGGCTGGCCTCGAACTCAGAAATCCGCCTGCCTCTGCCTCCCAAGTGCTGGGATTAAAGGCTTGCGCCACCACGCCCGGCGCACATATAAATTTGAAAATGACCAAAGAACAAAGGAACAATAATCTCTTAGAAAAGGAATTTACAAAGCCCAATTACCTTCTTTGCAAAGACCAAAGTCAGCAATTTTCACAAAGCCTTCTGTATCTAGCAACAAGTTATCCAACTTCAAATCTCTGTTCAAGATGGAAACATAAAAATAAACCAGTAAACCATAGTAAAGAACATAAAATAAACCAGTAAACCATAGTACAGAACATAATGTTTTTGTTTTTTTTTTTTAATTTTCAAGAGGAGCCCAATTTTGTCCTCTAAGAAATGTTTTTTCCAAGTTATGGCTGGAGATGCTCTAATTTTCCTTCTCTTTGTATAGTAGTATAATTTTCAACTAATTTTTTCTTGTTATATAGATGAGAATATTTTATCTCTGTAAATGTAGAATCAGTTTCAATACCTTTTATTCAAGTTAAATTTTTTTTAGGGTAATCAGACTTAATTACAATTTGAAGTTTTTCTACACACATGCAAGAATTTAAGCTAATGTTTATTTTTCAAGGCATGGTTTCCTCTATGTAGCCCTGGCTGTCCTGGAACTCACTTTGTAGACCAGGCTGGCCTCAAACTCAGAGACTCACNTATATATATATGTATATATGTATATGTATATGTATATATGTAATTCACGTTGGCCTAAAGTCAGAATTCTCCTGTGACCATCTCTTGAATTGAGGGTCTGACTGTGCCTTCCACCTTTAAATTTTTAAAATACCTAAAGAGATCCTACTCCATCTTCTGCTTTCTATGGGCACTGCATGCATGTAGTGCACAGACATACATGTAGGCACTCACACATAAAATAAAGGAAAACTTTTCAAGTATTAAATATTTAAAAAATGAATTATTAGTGACCTACTACTGCTTAGCTTGCTTTTAAAATACCTTACTATGCATTAGAACCAATTCCTGCCTTCCTATCTGAAAACCGAAAGCTCTGACACTATCACCATCTGCACATACCTCTAAAGTTTACATGGAAAATCCAATGTGACAGTGAAACTGCCTTAGGAATGTCAGTTGATATAATCAACAAGATAATAATTCAAAAGTAAAAATCTATAAAGCTCCTTTTGGGTTTTCTTTTTCTTTTCTTTTTTTTTTTTTCCTCGAGACAGGGTCTCTCTGTATAGCCCTGGCTGTCCTGGAACTCAGAAATCCACCTGCCTCTGCCTTCCAAGTGCTGGGATTAAAGGCGTGCGCCACCATGCCCATTAGCCGGGCTTCCTTTTGGGTTTTCTATTTTAATGATGTGGGACTATAGTAGAGAGAGCTGACTGGATTTCCTAGACATATGTATGCTATAGGTGAGGGAATGAGAACTGAGAATGGCACTCTGTTGTCTGGCTTGAACATTAGAGAATATAAGCTTGCTACTAAGATGAGGAGGGCTGGAAGAGCAGCAGCTCTGGGAAATAGTAGAAACACAGAGAGGAAAAGCAACTTGAGAAGCTAGTTGAGAATTTTATGAGCCTTACAGATGGAAAAACTGGTCCAGAGCTGGATCCTATCAATAGCTAGGTGACTAGGGAAGAGATTGGGGTAAAGATGTAATCTTGGTAAGTCTTAGCATCCAGGATATATGGAAGAACTTTTCTAGGTTTCCTCTATGTAAAAGGTATAAAATTAGAACAACAGTTTAAAGTGCTTGAATAAGCTAACTTTAATATAAAGTTTAACTACAAAAATGGTTTATGGAGAAGTCTCCATCTCTTTCCTTAGAGACACTAAGAACACAGGGTGACCATCTCTAACCCTGAAATCTGAAATCTGAAAGGCTCTAACACAGCATTCAGAAAGTTGGCCTACACACCTACAATCCTAAAGTTTGGAAGGATGACAGTTATGACTTTTGAGGCCAGCCTAGGATACACACCATATTTAAGGATAGCTTGTGTAGCAAAGGGAGACCTTAGAGGGGAAAAAAGTACAGAATTTGGAGAATTTCGTGACTGGGAATTTGAGATATTTGGCCAAATTTTAAAATCAGAAGAAGCAAAAGTCTAAAACACTTCTGGCTTAAAGCATTTTGTGCAATGGACACTCAACCTGTACTATTTTTTTTTTAACATTCTTTGAGAAATATGGTAAGCACAGACTTACCTTTAAAAATATACATGTATGTATTTTAAATAAATAGGAGATACCAAGTTTTCTATATTTTAAAAAATAATTCATTGTACTTTGAGTATAATTTACCTTTCTTTATTCTTTTTTTCTTTTCTTTCCTTTTTTTTGTGGTATGTGAGTACACTGTCACTGTCTTCAGACACACCAGAAGAGGGCATTGGATCCCCATTACAGACGGTTGTGAGCCACCATGTTGTTGCTGGGAATTGAACTCAGGACCTCTAGGAAGAGCAGTTAGTGCTCTTAACTGCTGAGCCAACTCTCCAGCCCAGAGTATAATATACCTTTAAAGTTAGTATTCTAGGATACCATTCTGTAGGGGCAAAGCTAGTAGCAAATAAAAAAATAATCTAAATGTAACCTCAGATGTATCTAAATTATCAAGTATGAAATAATGGTAACTCATGAAATTTTCAACAAGGACAATATAGAACATTTAA
Organism: Mus minutoides; assembly: GCA_902729485.2. NCBI lineage: Eukaryota > Metazoa > Chordata > Mammalia > Rodentia > Muridae > Mus > Mus minutoides. The sequence continues at coordinate 1,055,916 of LR749734.1, forward strand.
AAAAATGTATTCAGCAAAAACCCAAAAAATTCTAGGGCTGGTGAGATGGCTCAGCGGGTAAGAGCACCCGACTGCTCTTCCGAAGGTGATAAGTTCAAATCCCAGCATCCACATGGTGGCTCACAACCATCCGTAACGTGATCTGGCGCCCTCTTCTGGAGTGTCTGAAGACAGCTACAGTGTACTTACATATAATAAATAAAATAAATCTTAAAAAAAAAATTCTAATATTTCTTACAGGGTTTATATGCCGTTAGGGAAGGAGTTGGGAAGAGTGAGTGGGATGCCTAATACTTACACAGCTCTGGGTTCCGAGAAGACATCAGTGTGGATGTGCATCATCAGGTCACCACCTGCAGCGTACTCCATCACGAAGCAAACATGCTCTTTTGTTTGGAAACATGCAAACAGGTTCACTAGAAACGGGTGCCTGACACTATTCACAGTCTCAAAAATTCTTTTTTCACACATCAGGCTGTAAGAAAAAACAATTAACAAAACTTGACATAAAATTTCAAACTTTTATGAATTTAAAAATTATAAAAATGTCTTTTGAAATCTATAAGAAATGTTTTATTTAATATATGTTAACTGAAAATACATTAATAAAAATTAAAATATACATAGCAAAATGTAAAGATTATACAAATGACATGAATATAAATTCCTGGCACAAATGGGGCTAATAATTATAATGAATGTAAATTACATTACATACTATAAATGAAAATTTATATTAACTATAATTACTAGTTATAGTTATTTATAACTAGCTTTAACTAATTATTATAGTTATTCACTTATTAAAACACAATTAGTAAATAAAGTTTGTGACTATAGTAATTTCAAGACAGCATTTATAATTCATCAGCTAGAGTATTCAAATTTTTATCTCATAAAATGGGATGCTGAGATATACTTCTGAAAATTTAATCTAGAAGACTTACTGGAAAACAGAATTCTACATGTTTCAAAAAGAAACCCTTTGAGAACCACACAATTTTCTGTGCTATCATAGAAATGTCTGTAGGAAGCCCTATAACAGGATGAATTCTTAAAAGGAACATGGCAAAACTCCCTGACTGTGGAACATTTATGTTGCCTAAACAGCAAAAGCAAAAAGATTTTTCCTTCTCCCGAAAAGTTTTTTTTTTTTGGTTTTTCGAGACAGGGTTTTCTCTGTATAGCCCTGGCTGTCCTGGAACTCACTTTGTAGACCAGGCTGGCCTCGAACTCAGAAATCCGCCTGCCTCTGCCTCCCTCTCCCGAGTGCTGGGATTAAAGGCGTGCGCCACCACGCCCGGCTCCGAAAAGTATTTAATAAATTAATTTTATTTAAAACTCGAAGTAAAAGAAAACTGTCCAGTATTATTCAAATGAATCTTGAGTTAGCTTATTAACTTTTTTTAGTATCTGATCAATAGATAAACCTTGCTATGAAATAATGTAGATTTCTAATACTAAGTAAGCTTCATTTCTGTTGAAACTCAGGAGACTGGAGGCCCCAGGGAGTTTAGAGGTCAGGTGGGGTGTGGGGTGGGGGCATCCATGTGGAGACGGGGTGGGGAGGAGGTGTGGTATGTGGAACAGTCGGAGGGTGGATGAGCTGGGGTGGGGAATGGAATACGGAATGTAAAAAATAAATTAAAAGAAAAAAGTTGATAATCTTTTTTAAAAAGCTTTAATACTTTTACTTTAAAATGAAGAAGTCAAAGCCAGTGTGATGTCTCAGTGGGTGAGTAGCTACTTGAGTCCAATGCCTGGAACATGAGGGTTTAATGTTAGAGGGTAAAACTAAAACCTTGAACTTCTGTGACCTCCATGGGAACACCCACACATGATTATGGTCATCAGCATCCTAAAATATTTGTAATGCTTACACTTTGATTTTTGTTTTCCATACAACACTGTGGCATTCCAAATGTCAAGGTAAACTATTGATATTAGAAACATATAGTACTAATATTTCCTTTGGGGCATTTTAAAAAAATGATAAAGTTGCCAGGTGTGATGATATATGTCTTTTTTTTAATTTTTTTAAATTTTTTTCTCTTTATTAGATATTTTCTTCATTTACATTTCACATGTTATCCAGAAATTTTCCCTTACCCTCCCGCGTCCCCGCCCTGCTCCCCTACCCACCCCCTCCCACGTAATGGCCCTGGCATCCCCTGTTCTGGGGCATATAGAGTCTGTATGACCAAAGGGCCTCTCCTCCCAATGATGGCCAACTAGGCCATCNCAGGGGGAACTAGTTAGTTCATGTTATTCTTCCACCTAGAGGGTTGAAGATCCCTTCCGCTCCTGATATATGTCTTTAATCACAGCCCTTGGGACACAGAGCTAGCCAGATCTCTGTATGCTGGAAGACATCTTAGTTTGTATGGTGAGTTATTCCATGACAGCCAGAGGTATGTAGAGAGACCTGTCTCAAAAAACAACCAACTAACCAACCAACCAACCAACCAACAAAACCCCAACTTGCCCTTCAGAAAAGATTAAGTCTTTTCTCTGAGTATTATTACATTATTAGTGACTTGAAAATTTAAAATACTTAACAATTCAACCTTATTCAAACTTGACTATTTCTAATTACACTCATGTATTTGAGTGTGTGTAGTGGTATATGTCCTACTGCATACATGTATGTAGTCATCAGAGGGCAACTTGGGAGAGCTGGTTATCTCCTTCTGCCATGTCCCAAGGATAAACTCAGGCTGTTAGTTGCCAGGTGTGCTAAGCACTTTTACCCACTGAGCCATCTTATCAGCTCTTCAAACTTTAAATCCTGTATCCTTCAATTGCTATTAAACAGAATAAATCCAATTTCTCCTTAAAACACACACACACACACACACACACACACACACACACACACACACACAACACATACACACAAACCTAGCCCTAGATCTAACAGTATATAATGATATTCTTCTAATAAACTACTATTGTTTGTAATGTTTATTTTTAGATTAAACTTATCTAATCTCCTTTACTAAAAATGCTTTCTCATGTCTTATTTCCCTAAGTGACCAGCTTTGTTCAGTCACTAAAAAGATAGGAAAGAATGTTTATATCAATTTTTAGAAGATATGAACGAAATAAACGAATCTTCGTAGAAAATCAAACTATTAATGAAACTAAAGTTTTAGGATTGAACATCATATAACCTGAAAAACTTTGTTCTCTAAGACACACACACACACACACACACACACACACACACACACGCACACTACAAAACACCCAAAACCATTTCTGGCTCCACTGTTGTATTTCCTATCTATCACTTGATATGAGTGGGAGTAATAAGTTCCAACCCTGCCCCCTGCCCCCTGCCCCCTGCTCCCTGCCCCCTGCCCATGGTGAGTAAGTGTCAGAGCAGTGCTAGGGAAACAGTGATCAGGCTGGGCATGATGCTTTCATCTAAAATTTATGTTAATTTAAAGAAACTAAGAAACTAACTTGCATTTTATTGTAATCTATGCAAAGTGGCACATTTTCTTTTTTTTTTTTTAATTAAAACTTTTTAAATTTTTTCCCCTTTCTCGCTTCGGCCCAATCGCTCCAGCCCAAAGGTTTATTTATTATATGTAAGTATACTGTAGCTGTGACACACCAGAAGAGGGCATCAGATCTCATTACAGATGGTTGTGAGCCACCATGTGGTTGCTGGGATTTGAACTCAGGACCTCCAGAAGAGCAGACAGTGCTCTTAACCGCTGAGCCATCTCTCCAGCCCAAAGTGGCACATTTCAAAGTAAAATAATATAAAAACAATATAACCCAGGTAACAGAATAAATTTAGAGACCCAGGTTGAGGGACACTCCTTCCTGTAGCCTCTGCACAGGAAGGCAGGACAATTGCAAGCTGCAGGCCAGCCTAGGCCACATAGAGACATTGTCCTCCCCAAAACAGGAACAATGACAACAAAGAGAGTAACATGGAGTAACAAAGAACTTGATGGAATTATTACAAGGAAAAACTAAGAAATGTAAAGGATTCTACTTAGTTATAACTAGTTTGAGTTATTTTCTAGCCATACTTTCAAGTTATATATCATTTAAAATATATGCTTGTTGCCTCCCCCCAGCCTTGAAGCAGGCTTATTCAGAAGTTGACCTTGCTGCCACTGAGTATGAGACCACCAGGGGTGGAACCTTCCCACTTAGATGGCCTTCTCCAAGACACTGCTACCTGCTGAGAAGCCCTTGAGATATTCTGGAGACAGCATCCAGCAGATCGCCTACAGGCTGGCAATAGACATCAAGAATGGATTGGTGGGGGATTGGTCTCTCCCCTTTATAAGCAGACTCTTAGTAAACTTTGGGGCCTCGATCAGAGAACTTTGTCTTGGTCTCCATTATTTCTCTTGCTGTTTCCTCCCATACAGCTCCTGCCTCTCACTCAGGAACTCTGTTAGCGTGGCCGCAGGCAGCTACATATACTGCCCCCCCTTTTAGATTTATTTATATATTTTATGGGCATTGGTGTTTTGCCCATATGTATGCCTGTGAGAGGGTGTTGGATCCCCTGGAACTGAACTTACAGACAGTTGTGAGCTACCACCTGTATACTGTGGTTGAACCCAGCTCCTCTGAAGAGCAGCTCTTAACCACTGAATCATCCCCCCCCCAGCTCCAAATGGTCTATTTTTTTGAATGGATTCTTTTTCATGAGTTCTTCTAGACATGATAACATTTTAAAATTACCTGTTTTTGTACTACCTTCCCTAAATTTCTCCAAGAGTGTGCTTTTATTTAGCATTTCCAAATCCCCTTTTTGGTTTTTATATGTGAGATCTATTTCCATATTACCCCAAACTAGAAAAGTTTAAAACTGAAATAATTTCGGTCACTTGTCAATTTTTATTTAAAACTAGGTTCAATTTTACTAGGGGCAATGGCATAGAATCTGGCTCTTGTTCTAGCCTCTAACCTATACTTTTGGATTTGCAGCATTAGGATTATTCCCCTTCAGTTAATTAGAAAGCATCTTTTTACAAAGATCTGGTTCAAAGTAGTAACAATGTAGCAAAAAGCTATGTATGCCACCAGGATAACACAGTAGTATAGATTAAATACCCTTTGACATGCTTGAGGCCAGAGCTGTTTCTGATCACAGGTAATGAGATAGCATAGTAATGGGTCCCAGGTCTCGATATAAAATTCTGTTATGCTTTAAGTGTACCTTACATCGAGAATCTAAAAGTAATTTTACAATAATATTTTAAATAACTGTGTATGAAATATTTGTGGATTTTGACATCACATATCTTCAGTTAAAAAGTTTAGATTTTGAGCATTTCAGGTTTTAGACTTTCCTTTAGATTATGGATGGTCATAATATAACTAGTTTCTTATTGTTTTAGAAAACAAATGAGTTCTATCTATTTTTAAGAAGATGTAGTTACTATTTTTTCAGGCGTAGATGTGTACTTCCTGAGTTTATATGCACTATGTGTGTCTAGAGGCTTATGGAAGTTAAGACTCAGACTCTTGAAGTCAGACTCTTGAAACCCAAGTTTCTGGCAGGGCTGCTTGATGGGGGATTTGGAAATCAAACATGGATCCTCTGGAAGACAAAGTGTTCTTCACAGCTGAGCCATCTGTCCAGACTCTGCAGGACTACTTTCTATGAAGATTCTTAGTGGTCTAAAAAAAAAAATACTACTAAATATCACATGAAACCCTTTCTGATAAACATGTCATTTTTCTAAAATAATTCCACATATATGTGTATGTATATGAATATTAAAATATATTCTTGAATTCGACTGTTTTATTCCTAAAGTCCCTGTGTTTTCATAGCCATATAAAGATGTGTCCATGATAATTCCCATTATTAAACTCTTTGGAAGGTAAGGTTCTATATTAAAAATAAATATGATTTAAAAAAAAAAAAACACTAAGTGGAAAACTCAAAGAAATGGCTTAATCATTAAGAGCACTGGATTTTTCCTGAAGGACTCAGGTTCAATTCTTGTTACCCATGGCAGCTCAACTGTCTGTAACTGATGTCCCAAGGGACCCAACATCCTCTACTTAATATGCACTGCAAGCATAGGGTGCAGAAAAAACACTCAGACACAATGATAATAATAGTAATGATGATGGAATTTTCTGGGCATTAGGGTGTCCACTTTTGAACCCAGAACTAGTGTGACAGAGACAGGTGGATCTCTGTGAGTTCGAGATCAGTCTGGTCTAATACAGTGAGTTCCAGGATAGACTATGTAGAGAGACCCTGATTAGAAAAAGAAAAAAGAAAAAGAATGGATTTTTGAGAAGATAAAACACAAAAGGATGTCTAGCAAGATGGCTCAGCAGGAAAAGGTGCTTGCTGAGAAGAAGACTTGAATCTGATCTCCAGACTCACATGGAGAGACGCTGGTTTTGGTCTCAACATGACTGACACATGCCTCTGCATGTGTGCATATATGTACAATAACTATATTTTTAAGATTTAATTTCAATTTTTACTTAGTCACTTTACATCCTGCTCACTGGCCCCGGGCTAGTCACCCCCTCAACAATCCTTTCCCCAATAACTATAATTTTTAACAAATAAAGGGAAAATTCATAAAGGTATATTTCAAAACGCAGACTATATTAACCATTGAGTTACTTATAGATTATCAGGAAATGACATTTTATCAGCTTCACGGGTGAAAATGTGATTAGTTTTACTAAGTAAGTCACAAATCAGTAATAGTTCCATTCTAATACTTTATAAACATTGTAACTTATTAAAATTTAACAGAATTATTATTATTATTATTATTATTATTATTATTATTATTATTATTATTTAACATTTCCCTGTCTTTACTTGGCATCACCAGAGCTGGCTTAAGGGAAAGAAGTCACTGAAAAGAAAAAAGAGCATTTAATTCATGTCTATTTTTGCCATAGAAGATAAAGTTAGCATTATCAAATATTTCTAGAAACTCAGATCTATTGATGTCTACTCTCTTTTCTCTAACCAGAGAGAAAAACTTCATTTTAAAAAACTGACCTGTCTACTTCATCTCGTGCCACAATGTCTCCTTTCTTTAAGGCTTTTATTGCAAACATTTCATTTGTGTGTTTATATTCCGCCAACAGCACCTTGCCAAAGTGTCCTCTCCCCAAGACAGCACAGCACCTGAAGTCTTGTAGACTGAACTGAAACCTCTGCTGAGATCTGAAACAGGAACGAGTAAAGATGAGGTGATCAACTCCACTCCAGCTGCCAGCCCATCGACGGACGGACAGACGAACGGCGAAGCAGCATGCCTGCTCATCCCTTACCTCTTGTTATCAAGCTCTCCAACGCCCCAGCAGCTTCGACCTGAGTCAGGAATGCTCAGCTCATATTCAGACTTAGATTTTGGACACAAGTTATTTCTGTCATTCTCAATATTGAAAACAGTTTCTGAATCCTGTAAAATATCAAGTGCTCATTAAAATAGGATACTTCAGTAAACAAATTATTTGATAAAAGTCAGAGAAATAATTCCAAAAGTATGAGAAAAAGTTTCAGATTGGCTCATTTGCTCTTATTGTTAAACAAACAGCTCCCCTTCCCCCAAGCACATTATCTTCTAATGCCTGCAACCCATTGCATTCCTTTTGGACTCTGAATACAGAGGCCAATGATAAGTGTTCCAACAGGAAGAAAGGGCTATCTCCTATCAATTTCATCTACCTGAGAAAATTCACTTATAAAATACAAACATAAAGGAACCAGAAAACCATAAATTCATACTTCATACTGATTTTTTTTTTTTTTTTTTTTTTTTGGTTTTTCAAGACAGGGTTTCTCTGTGTGCCCTGGCTGTCCTGGGACTCACTTTGTAGACCAGTCTGGCCTTGAACTCAGAAATCCGCCTGCCTTTGCCTCCCAAGTGCTACCACGCCTAGCCATACTGATAATTTTAATTGCAATGTATACTTTAGCCACTATAATGGTTTTAAGAAGAAATTGTACAAGGAATGTTTAGAATGCCTTGCCTGTCCAGGTGTATCCAAAACTCTCAATTCAGAAGATTCATCTATTTCTCCAAGGGAAGAAGCACGAGGTGGGGCTGGAGGAGGTTCAGGTTCAAGATCAAAGTCCAATTTGGTTACTGTAGAATCACTTATAGAAGACAAAACAATTTACTAAAGCTGCAATCAAAGCCTGTATTTTTAAGTAGCTGCAAAATAAAAGCAAACTAACTTCTTTTAAATAAAGAACAACAGTTGTGCAATTCCACTTGGAAAGACTGAGACTGAACACAACCACTGTAACACATCAGACATCCTAGCAATGGCTATAGAAGATACACTCAAGCCTTTTAAGACAAGTACCTGGCTGGAGGTGCTAGATCAGGAATGTGTGCATCAACCACTGGCACTGTCGCAGGCACAGGAGTCTGAGGGCTGAATGTGCCAGAATGATTTACTGTGGGAATGGCTCGTCTCACTAGTCTTCCCCAAGTGGCAATATTAATATTCATCTGAGGAGCTCTGAGAAATGTTTTGCCTGTAGACATAGTGAATAACGAAAGCAGGATAAGTAATTTCTTTATACATTACTGAAAACCATAATTAGGAAAATTCATAATTCATCAGTTTAGAATTTATGAAGAACAAATTTGTAACTTAAAACCTAGTTTTTAACTATTTTGTTTTCTATTAAAAGCAAGTGTAAATAGCACAAATAGTTTTTAAAAATAGATCGAGAGTTCGAATTATTTTTTAACTCTAGTATTACATGTACATGTGGTTAAAGTTTAAGTCATCTGTTATGATGAACAACAGGTCTTCGTGATATATGAGTATACTTCAAATAAGCTCAGAAAGCAGAGTGGATGGGAGATGGTAAGACAGTTGTAAGTTGATTATTACTAAAATTCAGTAAAAAGTCAGGCATAGTAGTGTATGCTCATAATCCAAGCACTTGGGAGACAGAGGCAGAGGAATCATTTTAAGGATGTCCTTAAAGACAGCAGACTTTGAGGTCACATAGGCTACTAGACAGAAAACAAAACAAATGCATGGAGTTCTGTTGTTATTCCACTTAAGGATGTGTTTAAGTCCTCCTTTAAAAATGGTTAGAAATGAACAACTAAGAAGAAAGAAACCACAATTACTTTCAAATTATGATCTGGATTTTTCTATACATAGAGTACTATGCTTAATCCTTAGTAATTACCTTGTTGTTTTGAAAAAATTTTCTTTTGTCTTTGGAGTTTTGGTCGTCTTTCAATAACTGGATTAAAAAAAGTAACCTACAATAAAGAAAATACAAGTTGATATCAACACTGTAATGGACTATGGTCCACTAAATCTACTAGATTCCTAAGCTGGAGAACTTAAGGGCACCTTAGCTACAATCAGTCCAACCCCTTCCTTTTCCATATGAGAACACAGACCTAGAGAGGAGACATTAGTTTCCTCAAGATCACGCCCTTATGCAGCAGTGCGGCCAAGAGCTCAACATATCTGTCTCTCCGTTAACACTCTTGCCATTTCTACATCATGCTGACAACACATACAATTTCTACTGTGGTTATGCACATTAATAAAATACATGTATTACCTCTGCAAACAAAGTACCCTGTGGTTCCAAATAGAGACACATGCCATGCCGCTGGTTGTCTAAAAAATCTTCTAACCTCAGAAATTTTACAGCACACAGAGATCGCCAATCACGCCAATAAACTGAAATTTCCAGTTCACGTGACTAAGATAATTAAAAAAAAAAAACAAAAACAAACAAACAGAAAAGACATCATTGGACACACACTTGAATAAAATGTCACAAAATATATGAACTACAAATACAATGAACAAATTACACACCAAAATAACACTATTTAAAACAAAACTTTGTAATGTTTTTAAACTATATATTACTTTTACCAGTTTTAACTTAAACTTACATTGACAATTTCTGCTAATGCATTTCTAAAGTTTCAAGGCCAGAACCCACAGTGAAAACAATCAGTAATTACAGCAACTCCTCTTCCTTTAGAATCTCAATCTTTCAGCTTTTTACTTTTTACATGCCATTGCCTGCTAAGATGTCTCACTGGGTGCCTCTGAAAACCCATGTCTCTGACCCACTCTTGGGCTACACAAGAATATATTGTGCTCATCAGAAATGAGAAAACATACTTAAAGTTTTAACAACTTACTACTAAACATACCTTAGACAACACTTTATAAGTTGGAATCAAGTCATGAACTGATTTCTGCAATGTTATAATTTATGTACATTTTAATTAGAAAACACCAGACTCTTCTACTGTTTTGTTTTTAGGAATTATGCAGATTACCAACAATGTGATCTAAATGTATTTGCCTTTAGGTTCTACAATAAATTTCTTTTATATAAAGATTTTCAATTTGTGAAAATAAGCATCTTATTATGTAAGTCCCTAGTATACATAATAGATTTTGACTTTAAATTATAAAACTAGTTGACAAAAATGAAAACATTTATAAAACTGCAACATGAAATAAACATGAGTCAAATCAGAATCTGCAGAAGTCCTTTTATTACATGGTCTTGAGTGTCAGTCATCCCCAGCATCCCTGCTCAGGACGCTGAGGTTTATCCCAGATGGCGGCAGAGCTTCTGGGAAGTGGATGAAACTTTAGGAGGTAGGGCTTTAGTGGGAAGGGAGGCCACTGAGGGTGTACAGCTGAAAGGTATATTGGCATCCCGTCCTGTCTTTCTTGGCTGTCGAGAGGTGAGCAGCTATCTTTTTTCATGTGCTTCCACTATAATGTGTGTCTCATGCTGAATTTAAAAACAACTGGGACAAATGATTGTGAATTTCAAACTCTGAAACTATAAGCTAAAGTAAAACTTTTCCTCCTTTGAGATGGTTGTTCTCATGTGTTTTTGTCAGGGTGACAATGTCTGGGTAATACAGACTCACTGCCAGCAGAGGAAAGAATCAGAAAATAAAACTTCTGATATGATTCCAGGACTTCACTTCATTTCTGACTCATAATTAGTATGGCAAAAATACCTTGGAATTAAAACTATGAGAATATAAGTATTTTAAGATTACCAGTGGTATATTCATAATTGATTAGTAATACTATTTATATTCTATTCATTAGAAGTGCAAGTATTTTAGGGGCTGGAGAAATGGCTCAGTGCATAAGAGCCCATGCCCTGCAGCACAAGGAGCTGAGCTGTCAAGTGTGGCTACGGGAGCCAGTAACTGCAGTGCTAATGTGGGGAAGGGCTAACAGGAAGATTGATGGGGGTCTCCTGCCAGCAAGTCTAATTAAAATGTGATGAGCTCCACGTTTAGTGACAAATCCTCTCTCTAAAGAATAGGTGGAACGTGATAGAACAGGATCCCTGACCTTCCCTTCTGGTGTCTGCATGTTATGCATAGGTTCACACACCTGAGGGCACCTGCACCCATGCATGAACATACATACACAAAGTTGAAATATCTTGAAGTAATTTCTAGAAATAAACTGGAAGAACATGCTGAGGATTGGTAATGTAAATTTTTTTTTTTTCAAAATCAGGGGAATGGAGGTCTACTGCCTTCTCTCTTCCTCCACTATTTTGAGCATGAAGACTTGTTAAGGATCAAGATGTCTGAGGCAGAGAATTACAGATGAAGAAGCCTGATGAAGGGGTGCAGATGCCAGTGATGGAGCCACTACTGTCGGTTCTTCACATGGATGAAGTGGTGGGACTGTGTGGAAGGCAGACTCAGCCACTTCATTTTCAGTTATCCATGCTAGCAGCTCCATGAAAACTAACACGTGAACTGATTTCTTTTCCCTTATGTCTAGTCTGTATGTCAAATTGAAAAAAAAAATTAGAAATCTGACATTGGGTCTCTTGGAGTTCTACAAGGCTTCAGAGACAAGAACCTTTAGTTTTTGTCACTCTGTACTGTGCCTGGTGAACACTCCTCCCAAATCTGAGCAGTTATCTATGACCAGATACACTATCAGCATAATTTATGTCATGAGCTTTCAGGTTTCTGTACCCCTAACATCCAGTGTCATTTAGGAAAGTTGGCTAGAGACAGAATGTTAGTTGCAAAGCACCATCGAGAACGACAGCTTCTACACAAAGATGCCACGACTGTCTAGAATGTAACCCACAGGTGAGCTCTGTAGAGCAAAGGCTTACAGGAAACTTTAAATGACAAGAAAAATGTCATCTGGATAGAGTAAAAGTACAATTTAAAAGGTCTGGGAAATAGGATCTGAGTTACGTACGAACTGGCTACGTACAGGCTAACTATAGCAGCTCCTGCTTCACTTTGCTTTGTTGCAAATTTGAATTTAGAATCAAAGAAATTTGCAGAGTATGGGTAAGGAACCTGTGTGGCTAGAACATAATTAGAAAAAAGACAAGGCACCGACTGAGTCAGCTGTCTGTCTGTGTAGCTGAGGTAGGAAGTGTAATGGACTTACTCTATTACAATTTAAAAACAATGATGCACATCTACTACAAAGGAGTTGGCTTGAGGAAGGACGTGCTTGGGAACTCCTTTGCTTTTGAGGGCACTCACAAGAGCTTCCAGACCCAACTCATGCAGTCTTACTAACAGCACCGCATCTCCATCGTGCTGCCATGAAATCTTTACCAAGCTTCCTTTTCAACAGTAACAAAAATTCATGTGCAAGAAATGAGGGTTCATTTGATTCCAAACTTTGAAAAACTATATTTTGAACCATATACAGACATACCATTTATTTCTTGTAAATAAATAAGAGTTATATAAAAGCATTTAACACTTGTGCTCCCAATATTGATTTTCTAGGACATAAATATAAATACCAATTAATAACTACTTTATTGTTTTGTATCTGAGACAACTCTTACTGTACATATCCTAGACTGTCCTTGAACTCTCCTACCTCAGCCTCCTGAGTGTTGGTATTACATGGATGCCCCAGCTAGTACTTCCTAATGAAGACAACTGTGGGAGAGTTGTTTATTTTTATGTTTTGAGCTCTAGAAACACCATGAAAAAAGTACTGGAACACAAAACTGGGAAAATTTGAGAGCTCCAAGTTAAGGAGAATGAATTTCTCCCGCTAAAAAGAAAAAGGACAAAAAGGGAAAATGTTTAATTTATGCTAAAGTTAAAAATATTTAGTTTTGAAAATCCATGAAATAAGAAATAGTGAAATTTCTATAAGGATGCATGTAACAACTATTTATTGTCCTTTAGTGATTTTTCTGAGGAAAAATTGGGGTTTTTATATCAAGCAAACAATCTGACAGGATTTAGGCTTGTAAAGTCAGTGGGCCACAGAAGGGTAGGATAGGAGGTTAACAAAGGAAGGGAACTATACTAAGCCTTGTAGGAAGCAAGTCATGTGCAGTCTCTATGGCTCTTCACACACTCACCTCCCACAGTCTCCCTTTTATTCCAAACTCATTTTTCTGTTGTCTGACTGGACACTTTTTGCTCCCACTTCTAAAACTGAATCTATTTCCCAAACAAAACCAGTGGGCATACTTTCCTACTGCCTATTCCCTCATGGTAGTCAACTCCCCCCATCAAAGCCAGATTTAACATCCATTTGTCATAATCACCCTGCTGCAAGTGACTCCAGCCTTCTCTCTGCATTTTAGAGGCAGGTGTCTTACTCATTCTGCTAGAAACTTGAATTCTATAATATGAAGTTCATAGTTACGAACTCTGGAAAACCCAAACAATGGCTTCCCTACCTTCCTTCATTCTAAACTTCGTGTGTTGCCCTTCTTGTTCTGTCATGTGTCTTGACTGTCACAATTCTTTAAAAACTCTTTTTGTGGTATACTCCATATAACTTCTTTAGCTCTTCACAGAGCCATTTCACTCATCCTCAATTTTAAACATTACGTTCTCCACTCTTAGGGAGTTCTATTAGTTCTCTTCCCCATGTGCCTGAGCAATGACCCATCAACTAATGACCCATCACTTTATTCTGCCTCCGCCGGCCAGCCATGCTTTCACTCATTTAAAAGTCCACCTATCTGGTTTATCATCCAGTAACACTCAAGCTTTCAAACACTTTTATTATTTCTTTAAGTATTTAAATATCAACTGTATGCTCTAGCTCAGAATCTCACATCTATTCTGCTCATCCAGCATGATTATATCCTCGCCTATTTTCAGATTTTAGATTCAAGCTCATGTTGAGTAGAATTCAGCTTTATGATTCCACGAAACAATTTGAAGCTTTTTATTTTGCTGAAAATGATTTATTTTTCAACCTATCAATCTTAGGACCTTTAATACAAGAAACACTTCTAATTTTTTTCTCTTATAATAATGAATAGCAATGCTAAGTATAAATTTCAAGACCAGAGAGATAGAAAAGACATTTCAAAATGCCTTAACAATGATTTAGAGCAATGATTTTCTAATAACATATGAGACATGGGGAATTAGAGTTAGCTGTATGAGCTGTGATGAAATAAGTAAGAAACAATACATTTCAAATCAAGTTTGCCCCTCCTTCCCAGAGTTGCTGTGTATTTATCAGGAATCTATTTATGATATCAATAATGTCCTATCCTCAAGCTATGATGAGGTGAATAAAAATCCTAGAGGCTGAGAGAACTGCTTTTAGGTGTCTAAATAAAAATAAATCTTAACTTTTTCGGTTTTTTTTTTTTTTTTTTTTCCCGAGACAGGGTTTCTCTGTGTAGCCCTGGCTGTCCTGGAACTCAGAAATCCGCCTGCCTCTGCCTCCCGAGTGCTGGGATTACAGGCGTGCGCCATCACTGCCCGGCTTGTTTTGTTTTGAGACAGGGTTTCTCTGTGTATCCCTGGCTGTCCTGGAACTCACTCTGTAGACTAGGCTGGCCTCGAACTCAGAAATCTGCCTGCCTCTGCCTCCCAAGTGCTGGGGTTAAAGGCGTGCGCCACCACTGCCCAGCTTAACTTTTATTTTTATTCATGAGTGAGTGTGTGTGTGTGTGTGTGTTTATGTAAACCACCACTGCCCGGCTTAACTTTTATTTTTATTCATGAGTGTGTGTGTATGTGTTTATGTAAACATATGTATATAGGTGCCCTCAGTGACAAATGTTGTAGGATTCCTTGGACCAGAAGTAGTGGGTCGTGCCTTAGAGAGAAGGCCGCATTCTTAGCCACTGAGTCAGGTTTCCTTTCCAGTAACTATTTTATTTCAGTTTTAGTAATTGCTTTTGCATAAATTATTCATATTTTACCCTATTAATACTTGTGAACATCAACATAAAATAACTTATGCGCTGGAGAAAAAGATGAGGAAGCTAATTGTCTTGTTTTCAAATAGTTTATACTGTTATAGGGAAAATAAGGATAAAAGGGCAGACACAGGCCATGAGGGTTTTGCTGGATCTGAAAACAAATTACATCTTTATTCTGAAAGCTATAGGCTAGCACTAAAAGTCTGATATATAGGTGGAGAGTACATGAGCTAAATCCTAACAGGCAAGTACAGTCAGTTAAAAACAAGGACACCAGAACTAGTTATCTTGTGGATTCAAACTCAGTAGGCGTTTGGATAATAAGTAGGCTCCATCTTAGCTCCACACTATACTTTTTAGAAACTTGGAAGGGTCACTGTAGTTACTCTCAGATTTGGTTTGCTCATTTATAAAACATGCCCAATAGTATCAACCATTTGGGGAAAACTATAGAAATGCAGGCATAGCACCTAAGTTAACCTCAGAACACATTAATTTTTATTATTATTACTATAATCTGCAATTAAATAAATCTACTCTAGCAAAATGATGGGCAGATGTAGAACAAGACAGCTAATTATAGTGAAAAAGAACACAGGCCTTCCACTCAGAAAGACTTGCCACTGTGCAAAAGTTTGTATAAATTCTGACACTTTTTTGCAGTGGGGTCTTTGAAAAGTTACTTCAAGTCTCAAAATCACACTAATCTCTAAAACAATTAGAATAACTGTACAGATCTTGTAAGATTACTGAAGATTATATGGGACACTATACATGTCTTTTTATGAACTTAGAGCAATAATAGACACTTCAGTTTAGTGCGTGGGCATACATATCTTTTTCAAATCTTTGTGAAAGAAATCTACCAAAGAATGAGGAAGAGGCAAAAGAAAAAAAAAACTTTTTTTTTAAACAATGGGAAGAATGTGAACACATGCAATAAAAATCAGAGGTAACAATAAATGAGGTTATAGGTGACAGGAAGGATAAGAAATGGAATAAGATTTCAAGACAATAAGGAATGGAACTGAGGGTAGCTTCATTATAGACACTTTCAGGAAAAAGAGAGACTTTCTTTTAATCTAAAACCAAGATATAGAAAATGTAGTAGATGGTTAAGAGGAATGTGAAATCTGGGATCTGAAGCTGGAGACCACAAACACTTGTGTGCTGCCTCACTTGGGTGCTGGAAACCAAACGTGTGTGGTCTCAAAGAGCAGGATGCACTCTTAACAGCTGAATCAACTCTCCAGCCTTTAATATTCTTAAAGACTTGTGCTAGCCAAAAGTTTGGCAACTTACCCATATCCCTAGTCTCTCTCTTAAGCTTCCTTATGATCATTTCCACAAAGCATGAAATTTCTACAATAGAGTTTTTTTTTTTTATGTTAAGTAAACTTTGAAATAAAAGATGAGATTTGGCTGGATGTGGTGGTAGGCAGAAGCAGTACAGCCAAGACTACAAGAGAAACTTGTCTGAGAGAGGAAGAGGAACATTCACTCAAATAATATTTTCCATTAGATTCAAATCAATAGCCTTATCTCAAAGCCTCGATATGGCTAAAGAAACATTATTCTGGTTGGGAGAAATTACACTGCTTGAAAATCTGAGGCAAGAAGACTACACGTTTAAGATCAAATTGAGCTAAAAGTGAGACCCTGTACAAACAAAGCAAAACAAAACACCCAACAAGACAAAGGAAAAAAACCAGCATCAACAAATTGATCTCTTACCCTCCTCTATCTCATAGCCTGTAACTAACGATAATGTAGCTCCTCTCTGCCTCTGCTGTTTTACTTCACATCATACCTCTAGCTCACAGTGGGCTGTTTGTTTGTTTGTTTGTTTGTTTTGTTTTGCTGGCCACACATCAAGCTCCCATCTGTGTTAGGGAGTTATCTGCTTTATTTTTTGAGAATACTCTTTGGATCTTAGCAATCCATCTACTTTTCCCCACACCAGGTCTCAGGTTAAGTGTAATTTCCTCTGTGTAAAATAGTCTCTCACTTCTGATCCTGTAATACAGATGATCCCGTTATACAGCTCACTTCTGATCCCCTATAAGACAGTTCTATTCCCTCACTTCTGTGCAGATTTTAAACTCTGTTTACTATTTATCTTCTTTTTCTATAGGACTCTTGACTGTTTTGACCAATTACTTTCAGCATCAAGGATGATGCTTGGCATAGACTATAAAATCAGTGAATATTAAGCCTGTGAGTTACACTGCAGCTATGTATCTCCGTAAACTGTATTTCTATAAAATGCCTGGCATAGATAAGCTGATCAGTATAAACACAAAGAATGGTCTTACAGATGGATGGGACCGACTTCTGATCTCTAACCAGAGGAACTCTATAATTTATCCTTCTCCAAAATATATATTTTTAAACGCTTGTGATAATATTTTCTTTTCTATTTCCTTGCTGTGGATTCAGATCCACTTGGCCTTTCATTCTCCACATACATTTTGTTCTATTCCTACTCCCATAATCTGCTTCACCTCTCTCCCTACCTTACAGTTCTATCTCTTGAACAGATACCTAACAACGTACATGCCTTTCATCTCTTCTCCCTCACATTTATTCTTCACATAAATCCTAAGGTCAGGTTTATTTATATGGATTTTCCATGCATGCTACCATGAAGCACAAATACCTTAGTCTAGCAAAGTTATCTTTTTTTTTTATTTTATTTTATTTATTATACGTAAGTACACTGTAGCTGTCTTCAGACACTCCAGAAGAGGGAGCCAGATCGGATGGTTATGAGCCACCATGTGGTTGCTGGGATTTGAACTTATCACCTTCGGAAGAGCAGTCGGGTGCTCTTACCCGCTGAGCCATCTCACCAGCCCCCGCAAAGTTATCTTTTAAGATGGAATCATAAAGATATGTTTTAGAAATGAGGTAGTAGACTATTACGATAGCTCTGTTGTAATAGTAAAGCCTGCATCTAATGAGATAGATACTGAAAAGCCAATGATGTATAAATTTCTTAAGAGAACTTGAGAGACTAGGTTATGTTGTTCTTTGTCAATCTGTACCTGGAAGTCCCGGGATGCAACAGTAATCAATAAATATTTGATTAAATAGGAGAGTATAATGACTGAATGATTCTGAACTGATAATAAATTCTAGAATGAAAGCATTTGCTGAAAATCAGACTGGTGCTCAGGTAGAGAGATTAGTTAGATTAGTAAAATAGTGAAAATGTATATCTGTAAAAGTTAACTAGCAGACATAATTTTGAGACAATAAAAGTCCGAACCAGGATGTTTACTTTGAAGATAATCAGATAAATTAGAAGTACCTTACAGATAGAAGCTAGAGGTAACTGGTAGCACTTTCACAGCTACCATATACATGTTTTCACTGGTATCTATAACTTTAAAATATGATAGATAACATTGATCTCCATGTTAAATAGTAAACTCTATTACTTTATTTTAGCTCACAATACAATAAAGGCTGGGTATTTTTCTCTTAGATCAATGGATAGATTTAAATCTAAAATAAAGTTCTTTGCAGATTGGAATGTAGCGTACTGCCTTCTGTTATACAGATACAGCCTAAATTCTAGTTATTTACATCATCCATGAGAGACATTTTGACACAATGGCAGCTAGGAAAATTAAGTGTAAGAGCTCCGTTCAAAATCAAGTATACAAATCTTGGGACAGAAGAATCACTGCAGTAAATAGATTGAACATTACTCAACATACAATTCACTACACAATATACAAATAGACTGTATATTACTCAATAGCTGAGCATAGCAGTGGCTGGGCGCTGAAGTCCAAGTACAGGATGAAGAAGGAACACCAGAGATTGAGCCAACTGAGGCGACACAGAAAAAAGAATACAGAACAAGGCCGAAGCACACACATATATTATAATATGTGATTTCACCACTGCAACATTCCTATTTGGGGGGGGGGGGGGGGTTGAGACAGGGTTTCTCTGTGTAGCTCTGGCTGTCCTGGAATTCACTCTGTAGACCAGGCTGGCCTCAAACTCAGAAATCCACCTGCCTCTGCCTCCCAAGTGCTGGGATTAAAGGCGTGCGCCACCACTGCCCGGCAAACTACACATTTTCAAATTATTGCCCACTACAGCTATTTGCTAAACAATCAGATATATACCTATATATTACAGACAAATTTATATACAATCTCTCAGATGAGAAACATAAGAAATATGTACACACTTCTAACTTTATAAACTTCTGGCATATGCTTATAATCCTGCAAGATCTCTGAGTTAGAGGCCAGCCTGGCCTACACAGTGAGGTCCATGCTTGTCTGGGCATTTAATGAGACCCTGTCTCAAATCACAAAATAATAACAAAACTTCTTAAAGACTTCCAATAAATAAAAATTACACTATTTTCAAGTAAGAGGTCCTCATCTTACCCTGTCTAGTTCCAGTGTAAACTTCTGGTCCCACGACTGATTTGAAATGGGTTTCCAGCTAGTTTGACCAACCACAGTATTATCTAGCTTCAAAACAGCACAAACATCATCTGTAATTACAATTGTAAGTTGGGTTAAAAACTTTAATCTGTTAAAAGACAATTATCACTATTTATAGCATGAAGAAACTGAAGACTCTTTGAAAAGGATGTTTTTATAATCAATATTGAACTGTCTATATTTTAATTGGCTTTCTTTAGTATCAACAAAATTATCTATTGGTTTTGATAAAAACAAACACTAAGTGCTATTTAGCATATTTAAGAATGTATCACCCATCCTGCTTATTCCTGTATCTATATTCGTCATCTACTGTCTTCTACTGTGTTTGTTAGATAGAGAACTTATTGCTGCAAATGATTCTCCATTTTCATTCCTCTCCCATTTTTCCCCTAAACACCAGAGAGCTCCTCTAGAATGCTGCCCTGTCATCGATCTGCCTTCCCTCCTAGCTCTCTGTTTAGGTGTGCTTTCTCAATATATATGGTGATATCCTCAGCATGCTCCTAAATTACTCTTGCTTTTCCCAACACTGACTGCATCCCATCTCAAACGCTGTCTATTCCAGCACATATCTAATTCACTAGCAAGTTCAGTTTTTACTGGTCACCAAACCACTAAAACAACCAAGATGGAATCTGCCAGAAGGAAAAATCTTAGTGTCTATAGCTCTTCATTTTGGTAAAAAGAGTGATATTCAGGGTTTCATTCTTTCAAATGTTTTTATTTATCATGCAGGCTTATTTATTTATTTATTTATTTAGCCATGTTTCTGGTCTGGGCACTAGAAGGGACACTGAAGGCCCCTACCAATGAATCAAGACCAGCAGATTCTCTTTGAGAACTATAGCACACGAGGACAGTTACCATGTCAGGATGTGTCTCTAGGACAAGTACCATGTCAGGATGTGACTAGCCTCGGCTCATTTATTTTCAATAGAGTAAAATGTGTTTTGTTTGTTTCCTACTATAAATTTAAAAAATTTTAAATAATAGCAAATTGAAATCTTTGGTCCTATTTGGACACTTCCCATTTTTGCCTATCTCCATGATAAGGCCCTTTTAATGTGTGGCATGATTTTAAAAAGCACAGTTACTGAACTGGACAAGTCATCGGTTTTCAGGAGGTTGCGACTACTTCCACTTTTACTTTTACTAGTTCTGCTCATAAAAGATGATCTGTTTTCACTTGGACTCCATCCAGGTAGTGCTACAGATGTTGCTTTTGACCGTCCAGGTACATTCTCTAGGATATCTTGGCACCCCATAAGACGAACTTCCAAAGTACCTGTTAATAAACAAATATACAATAAGAACAACAACCGTAATATACAAAGTCATGTCTGTTATGTGTTCAAAAAAGGATGATTTGCTAAAATAACAAAAACTCTGTACAGAGACTCTGTGAGAAAAGTACCACCTTCTTAAGCTAAACAGCTGCAAACCCTTAGTTATATCAATGGCAACATCTTTATACAAGAAAAACCAGCACCCGTCTGATTGGTAGGATACACCTGTTACTCTAAAACTTGATAGGACTTTGGGGATAGCCTATGATTCACAGAGCCTTCTAGTCCAGCCTGGGTATCATAGGAGATTAAAACAACAACAGAAGAACAATTCTTTCCAAAGCTAACTCTAGGGCACAAAGAAAGTTACATAAGAACACATATAAGAATATTCTTTTTGGGAGCTGGAGAGATGGCTCAGTGGTTAAGAGAACTGGACTGCTTTTCCAGAGGTCCTGGGTTCAACTCCCAGCAACCACATGGTGGCTCAAGATTATCTGTAAAGGAACCTGATGCCTTCCTTCTGGCATCAGGTTCAAGACAGCCACAGTGTATTAAATTAAAAAAAAAAAGAATATTCCTTTTTGAGTTGGGGAGATGGCTCAGAGGTAAAGAGCACTGACTGCTCTTCCAAAGGTCCTGAGTTCAAATCTCAGCAACCATATGGTAGCTCACAACCATCTGTAATGAGATCTGATGCCTTCCTTCTGGTGTGTCTAAAGTCAGGTTCAGTATACGTATATATAATAGTAAGTAAATCTTTTAGAAAAAATAACATTCCATTTATAATCAAAGATTATGCAATTACATGGCTAGAGAACATTAGCATTCGGATTAGATACAAAGAATTCTGAGTGGGAATACCAGCTGTGCTCAACTTTACATAGTACTACTTATACAGTACAAAGAAAAGTACTGTGTTTTGGGCATAAACAAGTCATTCTTTTTCTATTTAAAATGTAAAATTACCACTTTATTTTTCCTTTCTGACAGGACAGTCAAGTAATTATTGGTTATAATTAATAATAAAATAACTAATTTTCTAAGAAAAATAAATAATAAATGAAATATTTTCCAAATGAAAACAAGCAATTGTGACTAAAGCTATTTGGACAGGAGGGCTTTGTCACTGCTTAGACTAAATTTATAATTCAAAATGTTGCCTTATGCTGAAGAGATAGATAGCCCAGGAGTTAAGAGACTTATTTTTCTTTCAGGGGACCAAGATTCACTTCCCAGCACTCACAGCACAGCCAACAACTGTATCTAATTACAGTTCGGGAATATCTGATGCCCTCTGTGTCCTCTAAGTGAATATCCTGCATGTATATAAAAACACCACCACCAAAACACATAAAGATGGGGTTGCCATCCCACAGTCAAAAGCTCTGACCCAGAATTGTCCCTGTCTGAAGGAACTGCAGGGACAAAAATGGAGAAGAGCTTGAGAGAAAGGACGTCCAGTGACAGGCCCAAAATGAGATCCAGTTCAAGGGAACTCATGGGCCCAACAATGTTACTGATGCTGTAGTGTGCTTGCAGACTAGTATGGCTGTCCCACCCCACTCCAAGGCGCAACAAGCAGCTAAAAGAGTCAGATGCAAATACTAGCACCCTATCAATGGATAGAAGCCAGGGGCCCCTGTGGTTAAACTGGGGAAAAGCTGGGAGAAGCTGAGGAGGAGGGTGGCCCCATGAGAAGACCAACAGTCTCAACTGACCTGGACTCCAAAGATCTCTCAGACACTGAGCCACCAACCAGGTAGCACACACCAGCTGATGTGAGGCCAATGACACATACACAGCAGAGGACTGCCGGGTCTGGCCTCAGTGAGAGAAGATGCACCTAGCCCTTGAGAGAGACTCGAGGCCCCAGGGAGTGGGGAAGCCTGGCAAGGTCGGGTGGGATGGGGTAAGGGGGAGGGATGGGGACATCTTCTTGGGGGAAGGGGGAGGAATGGGATGAGGAACTGTTGGAGGGATAAGGACTGAACTGTAAAAAAAGATTTTAAAGTCATTTAATATCTTTGAAAAAAAGAGATGTGGAAGATGTCTATTTTTAAATAAATGCTTAATAAACTATACTAGAGTGATGCATCTAGTTAAGCACAGGTTTTTGAAGCACAGAATAAATCTGGGCTGTGCTATAAATTGTGAATATATATTTTAATTATTAATTTTATTTTTTTACAAATTGAATCGAAGCTAACAACTCCCTTAGATAAACATAATCATAGTAGAATCAAAAAAGACAATAGATACTTTTATTTTGTTTTATAAATAAAATTTGAAATAACAGTTAAAAAATGTTGCCTTGATGTTCACATTTTAAACAGTACAAACACTTCAAGAAGACTAGTAAAACTGTTCAGTTACATTTTTAAATAATTAAAATTTAATGTTTACAGTTTTTAGTTACTAAAAAGAAACTGTAAAACTCACATTTCTAAATAAGAAGTAGGAGCAAAGCTCCCCAATTCAAACAATTAGAGAAAAGCAAAAACAAAACAAAACAAAACAAAACAAAACAAAACAAACAAACCTACACCAAGCAATCAAAGCAAGCCATGGAGGTGTTCAAAGACACCAGGGCACAGGCAGTGAGGGTCAGTGATCCCTGAAGGATGAGAAACAAGTCCTAAAGCTGATCCTATGATGGTCCCAAGACTTTTTACAACATGCTGCCTTCAGGGGAATCCAAATCTTAAGGAGACCAAGACAGCTAGAGAGATCCTTAGGTCTCCATGTTCCTTCTGTCACATTCACTCAGGTCCCTGTCTGAGAATGAACTACTACAGGGCAGGGAAGGAGACCCTAAGAAAAGACTAGAAAGAACAATATTCTCTATATACAGGTAGGAACAGTGATCGCAGCAACCACAACTGAAAAAAACTCTAATTCACAGCACACTACAGGGAGTATTCAGAAAGATTTTTGTTGCAATAGTAAAAGGTAATTACTCCCAAATGACATTATTGTACATAGCAGACCCTAATAATTATACATACAAGATCAAACTCTTCCTTTGTAGCTGCACCATAGAACCAAGCTTAAGAATACTTACTTGGCAAGGCAAACTCTGCAATGCTTGCCAGCCAATCAAAGACTATCAGGCGAGTTTGTTTTGTATCACTACATTAAACATTAACACATAATGACTTAAGAGACTTGAAGTAGATGTCACTGTTAGCAGACAAGGACATCAAAATAACTACATCTATATTCCATCTGTACAAAGGTTGAACACAGACATGGAAGAAATGAAAAAGTCTCAAAGTACAAAATTTCTAGAGACAGAAAAGACATTTGTCTAAAATTTAAAAACTATGCACTGGAAGGATTGGTGGCTGTTTGAGCACTGCAAAAGAAAAGCTGCCTGAGTTAAAGACAACAGCATCAGAAAGGATTCAGACACCAGGGAAAAGCACTGCCCAGACGTGAATTATGATTGAACGCAAACAAAAAAGGAAACAAATAGGTATTTTTAAAAGTTGGCTTAAAGCTCTCAAAATTTTATGAAGATTATAAGCACAAGAAGCTCATGAATACCAAGTCAAAGAATTGTAAAGTGTATGTTTTAATTTTTCAAAATGTGATAAACAGAAAACACTACAGGCAGCAAGAAAATAACACCACATACAGAAGAACAGAGATTAGGATAACAGGAGTTTTCTCATTGGAAACAAGAGCAAAACTACATTCAATATGTATAACTGATGCCTAAAACACTCCTGTAATACTGTCCTAAAAAGTGAGTACTGGTCACAATGGTACAAAGATCTGTATTTACTAAGAAAGTCATTGACCTGTATACTTAAGATGGATGAGTCCCACAGAATAACGAGGCAGTAACAAACGTGTTAAGGTGGGAAGGAGTCAAGTTTCCATCTTTGTTCCCAGTTTGTTAGGTTGTGGAGCGACAAGAGAAGCTGAAGCAGAGTGGCTATGCTTTCCCTGTTAGTTTTAAAGAAACAGCTTGTTGTGCTTATGTTTTACTTGTATTGTTGTAATAGCAAACTCTCCTCATTTCCAGTAAACACTCAGCTGTAAAAGTTTCCTGGGGAAACTGAAAACATCTGGTTACTCCTTCAAATCCTGGTGGCTTATTAACTATTTCATTAATTTCCATCTATAAGGACATGACAATGCTTACCACCTGCTTTCATTTAGGGCAAAACAATTCCAGGGAGAGTTAAGATCTTTATTAAAATATCTAGAGGTTTTATTCTTTTATGAGATGGCATAATTACAATTGCTTATAACCACATTAGAAATAGGGTAAAACTGCATTCTTCGCCTTCATGAACCATAATACAAAAATGTAACACAAGTGAATCTAAGACCTAAATGTATTCATAAGCAGTAGCCATGAATTCTATTAGAGCAAGTAATTACTTTTTTCCTAATTTAGTATT
Source organism: Mus minutoides (assembly GCA_902729485.2). NCBI lineage: Eukaryota > Metazoa > Chordata > Mammalia > Rodentia > Muridae > Mus > Mus minutoides. Next base: position 1,081,288 of record LR749734.1, read on the forward strand.
GCAACAGGTATTGCTGTTTGAAAATGAAGTCTTCTATGCGGTCCAGCCTTGATCCTCCTGTCTCAGCCCCCAGGGTTGGGATTACTAGCATGCACCACTATGCTGAGAGAAAATGTCAATAAATTCTATAGAAAACATAACTATGATACAAAAACAAAAAATTGGATTCCCCATAAAAACAAAATACAAAAAGCTGCTGAGAAGGAGAAGGAAAACTGTTTACATTTCTGTGAAAAGACACAAGCTAGAAGAAGCAAAGACGACAGCAGTGCACAGGTGACACAAATGACACACACAGCACATAGTAAGGTGAATACCAGGAGTTTCTGGTTTATAATTCCTTCTGAAACTTCACTTATGATTTAAGACAAATACCTAAAACCATCGTAACCTCTTAATAAGCAAATCATGTACAAAAATGTAATTTAAAACAGCGGAAAGAAGGGGAAGTTGCACCTGTATAGAGCAGTTTTGTAGCTATTATAGACATGTAAGCATGCACGCACTCACACTCATATACACAGGAGTACATGCACAGACACACAAGTACTCATACACACACAGCAATGCACCTCTAAAAAGGCTAAACATTTTATAACTCAAAGTATGACATCCCGTTAAAAGAGGAGCTGTAGAGCTGGGAGTGGTGGTAAATATCTACAGTCCCAGAACCTGGGGGAAGGGAGAGGAACAAAATCATTTCAAACAAACAAACAAACAAACAAACAAAGGTGAGGGGCTGGCTGGCAGGCTTGTAGATTGGAGACAAGGCAGGGAATGACAGGTACAGAAGGGAAAAATAGCAGATAACCATTGTCGTCATCTATACCTGGAAAATGTGCACAGAGAGTGAGCTATTATTTACTATGGACCTCAGATCATAATGACTCACCAACTAAAAAAAAAAAATCTGTGATGCATGCCATAACTTTACTACTCAAAAGTATTACCATAAGTCCAGTGCCATCTTGGAATACTGAGTGACTGCATCAAAACATTACACCCCTAAAACGCAAATGAGAAAAAGATGGGGGAAAAAACCGTACACCTAAATACATCTGTGCCAGTTTAGTTTGAGATGTTAGTAGCAGGGGAAGTGATAAACACATAGAAATTGGGCTTTTGAAGGATCTATTACTTGTACAAATTCTGTATATGCCTATTATAATGTCTCTAAGAAAATCAGGTTACTAATTAAAACTAATTAATAAGTAAAAGACAAATGAGAGAATAAAATTAGAAAACTCTACAGAGAGGTCATATCATAGAAAAAAATATCATTTGTAGAACAAATAGCAAAATGGCAGAGGGAAATGTTCTGTTTAAAAATTTTTTTAATTACATTAACTGATGGATTGTTTGTGTGTTCATTTATGTATGTATGCATGCATGTGTGTGTTTGTATACCATAGGACATCTTGTAAAATAAATCATCTCACAGGCTCTCAATTATGCTCTGAGACAGGGGTCTCATATTTACACAGGCTGGCTTCACTCTCTAGTAAGAGCCTTTGTTCAAGAGGGTTTTTTTTTTTTTTTTTTTTTTTTTTTTTGGTTGGTTTTGGTTTTTTGAGACAGGGTTTCTCTGTGTAGCTCTGGCTGTCCTGGAACTCACTTTGTAGAAATCCACCTGCCTCTGCCTCCCAAGTGCTGGGATTAAAGGCATGTGCCACCTGGCCCGACACTATTCAAGAGGTTTTTACCCTTAGTTTATGGGAGGGAAATCTAAACCTTTTGAACCGTTGTCAGTATAGAAATTTCTGTTACTCATGGTGGTGCCTCAGACCACACTGGAGTTTATGCTAACAAGGTGTCACACAGTAGGTCTCTAGACAGCTTCATGAGGGAGGAAGACATTACTAGAAAGACTAATCATAATATCAGGGGTTGGGACTTTGAGTCATCTAAGACTGATGTCCTGACCTCCTATGCAGGGCAATTTCCCTCACATGGTAATGATTCATTCAGTCACACCCACATACTAAAGTCTCAATAACACGAGGACATCTAAAGCTCAAGAGACCTGCCTAGGTGGTGAAAGATATTGACCTAAGAACCAGAGCGCCCTGTTTAAGCCCCCCTCATGCCCTTCCCCCACCCGCACCCCCGCTTGCATTTTGCCTTTGGCTCATCCCACTCCCCTTTAAATTCTTTTTGTAGTTTAGCATACTAGTGAGCTTCTTGCGTGACTGTACCCCATGCTACCTCACTTCCCTCCCAGTGCATCCTGGCCCCTTGACTGGGTTCCCTTCATTTTGCCCTCTTCTGCTTTATAACATATCTTTCATTCTTCTCTTCTTCTACCCTCTTTTAAGAGTCTTTATCCATTCTCACGATCCTTTTTCTGGTTTTATCTCTTACGCACATACAACATACTCTTAAATCTATGTTCCCCATGTAAGATAAAGTATGTGGTATTTGTCTAAGTCTCATCTGTATCCTTTATAATAAAGCTATAATGGAAAATATAGTCCTACATGAGTTTGCTAAATTGTCTCAAAGAATAGAGCCTAAGGCATCAGAAGTACAGATGACCTAGAATCTGTTGTATATGTATATGTCTGATGTAAAGGCAAGTATATAGAATAAGCTTATAAAGTTTAACATAATTTCCAAATATACATTTCATTAACATAGAAAAGGATATTTGCTTACTTAATATCAGACAAGTCAGACTTGTCATCAGTGTTTTTTTAAAAAAAGACAAAAGAAATCAATTCATGAGAAAGATATAACAATTATATGCATAGATACAACAGAGCCAAAAACTGAAACAAACACATACAGAACTGAAAGAAGAAATAGAGACAGCTCCAGAAAACCAGCCAGGAATCTCTACCCCACTTTCAATAACGGCCCTACTAGCATAGCTATAATAATCTGAAAACCAACAATAGCAAAGGATAACAGCAAACAACAAGTGCTTGTGAGGATGCAAAGAACCTTTACATGCATTATTTTGGAGAATGTTAAGTTGCATAACACCTGTCAAAGTTTGATGACTGTTCAAATTTTAAATACAAAAGAATCATATGACCTAGCAAGCACATTGCTAGATGTGTGTCCCTCTAGATTGAAAACAGGTGTTCAAAAAAAAAAATGCTTAGAGAGGTATTATTCACAATATCCTGCTGGTAAAAAAGAACCTCAGTATCCAAAACAAAACGTGCTATAAAATATAACATGGACATCATTCAGTCAAACGATGTTTAAAAAGTGTGCTCTGTGAAATGAGCCAGATATGGATGGAAGGCCCATTTCCATGAAACCTCTAGAAAAGACAAATGCATTAAGATAAGAACCCAAGTAGTGGTGCTGGGGCCTGAGAAGAAGAGTGGCATTGAATGAGCACTGGTTTTCTTTAGGGATGATGAAAATGCTCTAGAACTTGACAGTGGTAATAATGGCTGTATATGATATTGCAAGGCTCTTAGAATGAGCTTTCCTTCTGAGCGTGAACCCTTATGTGTGCTCAGCAAGCACTTTCCACTGGGTTATCTTCCCACCATTTAAATGTTATTTTTAGACAGGGTTTTACTAAGCTGTCCTGGCAAGCCTTGAACCTGTAACCCCCTGCTTCAGTATCCCATGTAGCTAAGTTTACATGCTGTGTCATCAGCCCCATCAAATAGTAAAGTTTACTATATGAACCTAAAATATAATTGAAGGAAAATCCTGTACATATATATGCCTCTGACTCCAACTATTAATCCATATTCTGATATAATAAAAAACATGAGAGTTACATGCTACGCACCGGTTAGCGCTGCTGGCTTGGACAGTGTGCTGTACTGGTTCTGCGTGGACAGCATGCTCTGTCGTGGACTCAGGGTTGGTGACGCAACAAGTGAAAGCTCCTCAATGACGACACTGCTTTTGGGGTGATTCTTAGGGAGTTCATTTAACCTTTGCTCTAGTGAATACTTCAAAAGGTCCAACTTCTGACTTGATTCATTAAATCTCGCTTGTGCCTTGTTAGGAAAAGAGATATTGTTGTCATTTAAGCCAGGATATTCTTCAAATAACATAATAAACGGCTAAAAATTGTTTTTAAAAATTACTTCTGAAAGCGCTTTTCTGTCTGTTACTTTTCCTGAGCCAAGTAATTTCATGACATTCTTTGCACCTTCGGCTACTGCAAATTCTATCTTAAAATGATGTCTTAATTCTTCCATCCGAAGCTCAAGAGGGCTTATCACAGGTTTTGCTAGGAGGAAAAAAAAAGAAAATTTACTTATTAAATGAATCATTTTAATCTACTGATTTAAAAAATCAGGAGAAAGAAATGAAATAGTGATATAAACACAATAGTAATAAGAAATAAAAGGTTGAAATATAGAATGTTGTTTTAGCCAGCCATCACACATCTGTCAAAAGGCTTTAGATCCGAAGACACTGCTTTATATAACTTAATGAGATGGAATCATAGTGGATTTCCACACTTGCAAATAGGGACACAACCACCCCTGGAACAAAGTGTTTGAAGGAAAAACAGAGTCTGTACTGATAATGTAAGACTTTTGTTCTTGTCAATATTTCCTAAACAGTATAACAATTTATATCATGTTTACATTGCACTAGTTATGATAAGCAATCCCCAGATGACTTAAAAGTATACGAGAGGATGCACAAATATTCTCTGCAGATACTGTGATTTATTCCACTTACGACTTGAGCATCCATAGAACTGGGGATCCACTGGGGACCTGAACCCCTTCTGAACATACTGAAAGAGACAATCGTAGTTTCTGGCTCTACTTTTAACAACTAGCTCAAGAGTCTCATTGGAATAAGAAAGAAAGAAAGAAAGAAAGAAAGAAAGAAAGAAAGAAAGAAAGAAAGAAAGAAAGAAAGAAAGAAAGAAAGAAAGAAAGAAAGAAAGAAAGAAAGAAAGAAAGAAAGAAAGAAAGAAAGAAAGGCAAAAATGCTAAACAAAAATACTCTTAAATAGCCACCCACTTCTTAAAACATTAGTTAAAATATCTGACTGCTTACTGAAATATAGAAGAAATACGTCCTACATATGAAAGACAAAGGGCAAATAGCTGAAGGCAACCACCCCAAGTAAACAGAACCAACCTCCAAACGGAAACTTTTCTTCCCGTAACCTGCCCGATTGCCTCGGTCCCTTTTTAAAAGTTTTTTTCTTTTAATGTTTTAAAGATTTATTTTTCTATTTTATGTGCATGGATTTTTTTTTTTTTTGCTTGCTTGCATGTATGTATGTGCATGCATGGATGGTGTCCACAGAGGGCAGAAAGGGTCTTGAATTCCTGGGACTGGAGTTAGAGATGGTTGTGAGCTGTGGTATATGCTGGGAATCAAACCCAGGCTCTCTGCAACAGAAACAAGTGCTTTTAACTGGTAAGCTGATTCTCTTGCCCCAACTGTCTCTTTTTTAATGACATTTATTTAGCACCCTATGCTTGTAAAAGACAACAAAATTTAAGTGTACTGCATCACCATTATCAAAAGCCAGCTCATTGGTCTGGACAGCCTGAAGGATCTGCATCCGGATGACCTCTATTTTTGTCTTGCTATCCTGTAGCAGTTGCTGCGCTGTACCATGGAGTTTCCGATCCTATCAAAAATGAAAAGGTAAGCAGAGAAAAGGATCACTCTTTCTTATATTCTGAAAAGATCAACTGATAACCTAGCAATTGAAAGGGTTAAAAGAACTATGCACAATCTAATAATAATGTTTGTTTCTTTGAGACAAAGACTTACTATGGAGCCTTTGTTGGCCTGGAAGAACTCACCTGCCTCTAACTCCCGCAGTGGTGGAATTAAAGATATGTGCCACCATGTCCTGATTCTAATGAATAATCTTAAACACACACACACACACACACACACACACACACACACACACCTCACCAAGACTTCAAAGTGTTACAGAAAAACAACTTTCTGGTTCAGATAACTTGAGGGAAGATAAATGAATCTTACTGATTGACTGACTGATTGATCACATTGCTGAGGATTGAATCCAGGACCTTATCCATAATAGGTAAGTGTTCTACCATTCACTTAGCTAGAGGTACAAAATGTTTGATTCATATATAAATATATCAAAATGACCACTATAAGCATAGTGGTATATCCATAATCTTCTATGTATGCTTTTAGTGTGTATGAGTCATAAAGGAACCTAAAAGCTACACCTCTAACATATCTTTCATTACGCACTATTATTAATTCTGTGATGCTGAGCCTCATTTGGCACTGAGCTAAGCCCAGTCTCACAGATTATAATATTAACTAGTTTTCAAGCTATATTTTAAATCTCTATAGACCTACTCATCTGCCCTAAATACTTGTAGCCTGGAACCCACTTATTCCCATTTCTCCTCTCACCTTGCCCTAGTACAAGGGTTCTATTTATTCAACTTTCTTTTCAAGGGTCCACATACAAATGAAATCATACAGCATTTTTCTAAGCCTGGCAAATTTCACTTGTTGTGAAGCATCCCTGGGTTTAGGTATATTGTCACAAATATAAAAATGTTACAATTTAAAATTAAAAATTATTTATTTAATTTGTTTTCTCTGTGTAGGCCTAGCTGCCCTGGAACTTGCTCTGTAGATCAGGGTGGCTTCAAACTCAGATATCTGCCTGCCTCTGCCTCCCAAGTGCGGCGATTAAAAACATACATCACCATGCCAACTGAAAAATTAAAATATACTGTTGTTGGTGGTGGTGGTAGGTAGGTAAGTGTGTGTGTGTGTGTGTGTGTGTGTGTGTGTGTGTGTGTGTGTGTGTAGGCATGAATGTAGTGGTCTGAGGACAACTTTTGGGAAGTGGATCTCTTGCTAGCATGGGCTCCTAACCCTGTACTCAGATAATGGTTACACAGCAAGCACTTTCACCTGCCGAGTCTTCAGATGCTCTTCTTTTTAAAGGTAGCATAGTATTTCATTGCAGTTGCATGTATATCATACAATTTATCCATTCATCAGGTAGTAGACACTCTTTGAATATTAGTAATATTTTTAAAAATTCAAAATTGCTATTTTTCTCATCATTGTTTTAATCTAAAGAGGATAAATTTCCTTTAGTACAATCAATAAATAATAACTCTTAAAATCAGAAGCACAGTATCCAGTGTTTACCTTAGTAATGAAACTTCAAACAAATTTAAAAAATGTTTCCTGTCTTATTAAATTGTAGTAAGTTACTGGAGAGACTGCTCAACGGTTAAGAGCACTCATGCCACTTTCACCGAGACCCAGAGTTCAATGCTGGGCACACATGCTGGGCAGCTCATAACCATCTATCACACCAGTTCCAGGGCACCCATTTCCTCCCTCTTGCCTTTGTGGGCTCCTGGACTCTCATGCATACACCCACATACATATCCATATAATTAAAACAATAAATGTAAATCTTTAAATTTGAGTTACAAGTTCAGAGAGTATCAAATTCATGGGCAAATATCAATCAGATATAGTATTTGTGTTCCCTTAAATTAGACAAAAGAACATGAAACAGAAAAAACATTTTTCCTTTTCTTTTGCTTCTTGAGTGTTAAGAACATGTTTGCTCTGAAACTCGTAATTTAATCTGACATGAATCAAACTGTCTCATATGTGAAAATAACTACTTTCTGAAAGCTATTAGTTTCCAGACTGTAAATGGAGATACTGCTCTCTGAATACAGAGCTTCAGTGTTAGATAATACTAAAATTATACCGCCCACTACATAATTATAGTTAAAAATATTTTAGAGCAACAAAAGAATATTTCAACTTTAAATGTAAAATTATTACTAGTAAGAAAACTATGTAATCCTATGCTTTTCAATAAAGCCATTGCCTTCATTATTTTATCACTATGATAATAGTGTTCTCTCTAGCTCCCTTCTCAGACTTATTATGAAACTGAGGATAGCCTTGAGTCACTAATCTTGCTTCCAACATGCCTGCTTTATGCAGTGCTCGGGACTAAAGAGGACTGTGTGCATTCCCAGCAAGCACTGTACCAATCAAACTATGTTCTCAGCCCAGAGGCTCTGTAAACTATTTTAATACAATACACAAGGAAAACACTTAGACTTTATTTTAAAACCAAATGGACTTCTCGCCCAGATTGGTTTTAGAAGACCTACACAAATGTCACAGTGTATAGAGCCCTTTAAAACTGACTTTGTACATCACCTACCATCTTTAGGAGTGTATAGTTAACTACATACCAATTTTAAGCTTTCCAGTATTTAATAAATTTTTGTTGTCAGTTTTGTGCTTTTAGACATTCGATGGATTTTTATTGAGCATCTATTATGTAGAAAGCAATGGACAAAGCTGGCTCAGGGTATACTGGCTGGTTTACATACTTGAGAACTGCTGAGTTTTATGTTGATAAAGCCTTTGGGAGAAATTCCTTATTCATTAGGGTTAGCCATAGAAAATGCCAATAGTTAACTTATTTTGAACATTTTGAACTGAAAAAAAAAACAAAAACTTCTTATGGTTCGACCTAATAGACTAATTTAAGTGAGTACTAGCAATAAGCACTTTACAATGCTTGATAATTATTTTGAATGCATATTTCATAATTCTAAGCAAAAATAACTATACATTTTATATTTTCAATTTTCACATTGTTCTCAGGACACTGAACCACCAACCAAAGAACATACACAGGCTGGACCTAGGCCTCTCTGCACTTATGTAGCAGATGTGCAGCTTGGTCTTCATGTGGGTCCCAAACAACCGGAGCAGGGGCTATCCC
>LR749734.1:1090118-1153146 GCA_902729485.2 Mus minutoides
GGCAGTGAGTGGGATGTAAAGTGAGTAAGTAAAAAATAAATAATATTTACACATACACACACACAGAGAGAGAGAGAGAGAGAGAGAGAGAGAGAGAGAGAGAGAGAGAGAGAGAGAGAGAACAGATTCTTCTCCCACACAATACATGCTGACCACAGTTTACCCTCCCTACACTCCTCTTAGATCCCCAAGGTTACCTCCAGATACACTCTCTCTCAGTTTCCATTCAGAAAAGAGGACACCTCTAAGAAACAACAACCCAACAACCAAATACAGCAAAACAAGACATAGGCAAAAGCCCTCATATCAAAGCTGGACAAGTATTTACTGTTCTTTACTTAATACAAAACATTTGACAAGGCATAGTAGTGCATGCCTTTAATCCCAACACTTAGGAAGTGAGACAAACAGATCTCTGAGTTCAAGGCCTGGACAACAACACATTAAGTTCCAGCTACCCATAGATACATAGTGAGCAACTGCCTCAAATAGATAGATAGATGGATGGATGGATAGATGAAATTTAATAAATGAAATTTAAAAATATTGTTTAGAGGAAGCCATGCTGGAATAACATATATCGTACAAATATACAGCTATGAAATAATTGAGCCCATTAATATCTCAACTTTTCTATCATATTTGTAGCTTACTTTCCGCATGTTAATTACCACCATATACTGTTAAAATTTAAAATATGTCTATACAAATCCTAACCCATGAAGCTTTTAGTTTGAATGGAAGGCAAAGGGTTATTTCCCAAATAGCCAAAAGTATGCTAAGGCTTGGGAATACAAAGGATGGAGGAAATCATTGTAAAGAACTGTAGATTTTAATAAATGGCTTTGTGTACTATCTGAATATAAGGGCTGGGCACGTCTCCGTAACAAGCCTCATCAGAACCTTCAAAGAATCAGTGATTCAAAAAGTCAGTGATGCTACATGGAGCCACACGTGCTCAATTAGAAAACGGTAACAAGTGCTACTCCTTAGACGATAACATAAGATACTTAATATCTCATCCCTTGGGTCTTTGTATTAATAATAAAAACATCTTAGTCATATAAGCGATAAAGTAGAAATAACCATAGTACACACAGGTAGGAAGTCAGGAAAGAACAGTGTTCAACAGCAGCCAATGGAAGATAAGGAGTAAGGAATGTCTTGTAAATAAGTAATGAGCTTTGTAACAGAGTACGTCAGTGCACCAGGTGATGCTCTAAGACATAAGAGCAGCGAAAAGCAAAGCAATGTTCTTGCCCTACATAACATTTACATTCTAATGTTAAACACACGATAAAGAAACTGATTGTGTGGCATGCGTGGGTGCACAAGCCTGGAGGAACCAACACTTAGAAAACAGAAGGCAGCAGCATGGCAAGCTTGGAGCCAGCCTAACTACATAACAAGTTCAAAGATAGCCTGAGCAGATAGGGATCTAAAAAACCATTGTGAAGGAAGAAGGAATGGGGATCTGGGGGAAGAAGAAGCTATCCATATCACACATAAACTAATTCCAGGTTAGTGGTAATGCACTAAAGGAGACAAGAGTTGGTATTTCATTTGGGGCAGTAATAAAGAGCTTTCTGTGACATGACAACACCACAGGAGGAAAAAGGAGGTTTAAGGAAATGAGGAAAAGGCATAAAACTATTTCAGAGAAGAAAATACCTACACAAAGGTCCTGAGTAGAGTGTGCTAGCTATATACAAAGGGTAGAGAAAGGTCAGTGAAGGTACAGGATGGGAGAACAAAACTGTTTCTACAAGATTACACAGGGGCAAACTTTATGGGATTATAGAATCAGAATAAGGACTTTGGATTTTGTCTAAACTATGGTGGAACATCATTCTGAGGTTTGACCAGGAGGTTGAAAATATCTGAAGATCTGTTTTGAAAGGGCAAGTCTAGATATTACCACATATAGGAATAGGGGATTTTATTATACAGAAAACAGGAAATAAATGCGGAAGAGGATTGGACTGTGAATCTAAAATTAATCATCCCTGCCCCCAAACTGCTTATTCCCTCTCTTGTGAATTTCTTATCAACATGGATAGCACATTCAATTCAATCTGTCTTTATAACCATTTAAAGATCATCACTGACTGACTGTGTTCTTCCCTGTCCAGATACCAACAGCTTGATTCTATCTCCTTTATTTTTGCTATTACTTAAAGACATAAGGAGTCATTTAACCTGACTCCTATAAAAGCAGACTATTTAAACTTCTGACCTCCTTACATACACACATCCACTTGCATACGTACTTGTACATACATATGTACATCATACACACAAAGAGTGAACTCTATTCACTCTCAAATAAATTAGGTTAAAGAATATGCTACTGACTGGTGTTACACCTCTACTGACTACCACAGTTCCTTAACCAGGCTGCTCATACCACCATCAGACAAAGCAGTCACCCTTTGTTTGTGGAGAGAGTTTCATTACACAGCCCATGCTGGCAGTATAGTAATGGTCTTCCTATCTCAGTGTCCTAAGTGTTGGAATTACAGACATGGGCTACCAAGATTTGCTGAATTTAGTTTTTAAGTATCAATCTGCTTTTCAAATTCCTCTGTAAAGACATAAACGATTTGTTATGGCACTTCAGTGATTCTTCTTCAGGTTTGCAGTCACTGCATAAGCCACTATTATTATTTCCAATTCTTTATACATGCTATTGCTTTTTTGTTTTTTGAGACAGGGTTTCTCTGTATAGCCCTGGTTTTCCTGGAACTCTCTCTGTAGACCAAGCTGGCCTAGAACTCAGAAATCCGCCTGCCTCTGCCTCCCCAGTGCTGGGATTAAAGGCAGGCCCACCATGCCTGGCACATGCTATTGCTTTTTAAAGACAGGTTTTCTGAGTGCTGATATCCCAGGACCTACCATGAGTATTAAACTAGATCCTCTCAATACTCCACATAATTTCAACTCAATTTTATCTCTAATCTCATAAAAATATACTTTGATCCTTTGAGAAGTTAACAGTTAAGATCATGTCTAGACAGAAGAAACATGTTAAGACTGTCTTGGAGACTACAGCAGTTGTTAATAAGCTTTGGTCTTCTAATTAAGTACCATCAATTAAGTGATTTCCTAATTAAAATTCAAAAGCTACTGGAATATTAAATATCTGTCTTAGCACTATGTTCACAGATGTGTTTACTTTGGCATGGGCTACCAAACTCTCTCCACAAACAAAGGGTGACTGCTTTGTCTGATGGTGGTATGAGCAGCCTGGTTAAGGAACTGTGGTAGTCAGTAGAGGTGTAACACCAGTCAGTAGCATATTTTTTAACCTAATTTATTTGAGAGTGAATAGAGTTCACTCTTTGTGTGTATGATGTACATATGTATGTACAAGTACATATCCATGTACTTCTTTGATTTTAGTATGTTCATAACACTTAAATTTATATCAGTTTGTCCTTAGTCTTACAGGTCTCAAAGACAACTAGTAGAATACAATGGAACTGATGGCCCTTTTATCTACACTTCGACTTTATTTTTTTTGTTTGTTTGTTTTTGTTTTTCAAGACAGGGTTTCTCTGTGTAGCTCTGGCTGTCCTGGCACCCACTTTGTAGACCAGGCTGGCCTCGAACTCAGAAATCCGCCTGCCTCTGCCTCCCAAGTGCTAGGATTAAAGGCGTGTGCCACCACTGCCTGGCGGGTTGTTTTTTGTTTTTTGGTTTTTTTACTTTAAATGGGTCTTAAACCCCTCAAATTAACCTGTCAACCTGAGACTTTTAAAAATCTTATGACAGATAGCACTAACTGGCTTAATTCAATATTAAAATGCTTGCCATCATGTAGCAGAACATTTCATAACAACCCTTGATAAAAATAAAAAAGTTCCTATAATAAAGGCCAAGACTAAAACCATAGATAGATACATTAGCAAATGACTATAAGCATAGTACTTGGGTAGGAGGACTGTGGATCTGAGGCCAGTGTATGCTAAGTAGTGAGACACTGTATCAATAAGCATTCATCAGAGAAGACTTGGTTGAATGCAGAGACTTATGGTTCCTAAAAATGCTGAGAGCCAGTGGAGTGCTTATCGCTAACCAAGACATCTATATAACAGGGGAGCACTGTGGAAGGTGGGGTGTACCGAAATGTAATAACCAGAAGACAGAGACATATGAATTGTCATCTGTGAGGTAAGACACAGCCTCTGTAAACATAAATCCATATACATTTTGGTAGCTCTAACAGATAGGCCTGTCAATAGACAGACGAGACTAAAATGCTCATTGGGTCCTCTCCCTGATTAAAAGCATACTCCACTAAGTTTTTTAAATGTTGTTAATCTAGCTAATTTTCATAATTAACCTTAAAACCTTACTTATTATGCACATATTCTTTGTTTATTCGAAGAGTGGGCAGGAAGACATTAGGAAATCATCCTTTCCCCCTTAGCTTCACATTCTTTCCAAGCTGGAACAAAAATAAATACCAAAGAGCTTTTATTTTGAATCTATTATTTTGAATATTATTTTACTATCTAATATATGGATGCATATTAATGTATATATATTATATTTATATATTATATACATGTATGAAAGGATATATACAAACACATACAACTAAAAATCTTGGGGCAGAGAAAGGCTTTGATGTATAAGGATACCTGCTGCCAAAACCTGGTGATGTTAGTTTGATCTCTGTAATTCACATGGTAGAGGGTAAGAGCTAACTCCTACAGTAGTCTTGTGACCTCCACAATCATGCTGTGGCATGCATGCCTGGCCACATATACACCATACACAAAAATAACACACACACCAAATTTTTGAAAATGAAGAAACACTGATGTTCACAGATAAGAATGTTTAGAATAACTTGAGATTACATAGGTAGATCTTATAATAAATGCACCAATAAATGCACCTCAGATTTTCAGAATCATAAAACCTATGGCACCTTATTTTGGAATCTGGTTCAGAGGCCCCTAACAGCTGCCCTGCCACAGTATATCTGTAAGCACATGTTCTCATTATGAACTGCTCCCTCAACATTGATTGCAAATGGTAGTTATAGTAACAGTCTGAAGAACGTGCAACAGTCAGCTAGTAGTGCAAGTGATGCTGGCATGTCAACTTTCATTTGCCCTTTCCCAGAGCCTGCTTAGTCGGAAAACCCATTTTAGCCTAGTTTTTTTTTTTTTTTTTTGTAAATAATTTTTTTGTCTTGGTGTAATTTTAGGATTATAGAAAAGTGACAGAGAACTCCATGTTCCTTACCCATTAATTAGGTTTTGAGAGACTACACAATTTTTATACTATTGTTTTAAAACGTTTCTATTTTTTGTCTATATTTTCCAATTGTGCAGCTCAAATTGTCTCAGGGTCACTAGAACTCTAAACTTACCAACTGAAACCATAAACATGTGAAAAATGGAGCACTACATGGAATGAAAACGACTCCCATTATACCAGGAGAGCTTTGGAAGGGAGCTATCACCTGCTGACATTAGCAGGGAGCTCGGATTGCCAGATGAACCAAGTGCAGCACTCTGAAAGGCTGACAATGACAGTCAAATTACTCCTATTTCTAATCCTGGGATGACAAATGAAATTTTAGGGGGTAGGCAAACTTATATATACAGAACATGTAAATACTAGGGATTCCTTACCTTTGAAGAGCCATTTGAGTACATCTGTATCATGTTCTCTGCGCCCTGCTTGACTTTAAGTTCTATATCCAGTTGTTTCTGTAAGGCCATGAGTCTATTGTTGCTAGTAGAACTACGAGAGTCACTATTTGGAGTATCTGGAGTCCTCGGACAATCTGTGTATAAAATATCACGTGATTGTTACTAGAATCAACTGTTGCTTAAAACTGGGATGTCAAGGTGAATCTGACCCAAATATGTTATCTGCATGTGTGAAAATGGCACAATAAAACCCATTATATCATATAATTGATATACATTAATAAAAATTATTGTTGAAAACATAATGTATAAGTTAATATATTCAAAAAACAAGAGTTTGAGTTAAGTTTCAAGTCACTTAAATGAAATCTCCTTGTGCTTACAGATAATAAAGAATTCAACCAACTCAAACAAAGGAACTACTTGAATTGCAGAACTACCTTAATTCAGCTTACTCCCTACAGAAATGACCATTTGGGGCCTGGCACAGTATAATCTGTGGTAAGATGAGTTATGCCTACAAGTTTTTCAAACACTACATTTAAACTATATACATTTAAACACAATTTGACTATTCTACTCAATAACTAAATCCTCCCTTTGTCACATTATTGATGAGAATAAAATATGCAAATATTACACACCCTTTATCACATTATTGATATGAGAATAAGCTATCTAAATATTACGCAAATTCTACCCTGGTAATTCTCTGCAAACAGAACTTAGTATGAGTTAAAAAGAACTTAAGTATATAGAAAGTACCAAGCCCTCTGCTGGAGAGAGATCAGGAATGTGTTGTTTGTAAGACAGCGGGTGGTGTTTAGCCTGGGACAAGGGGAGAAATGATCCCTGTCTAAACATTTGCCTTTAAATGAAATGAAAGCTGTCTTCTTCCTGTTTCCACATGGGTCAGAGGAAGAACCAGTGAATGAAAGGTGATGTGGACCTAAGTTGTTTCAAAAGATGAATCCTGGTTGTTAGGGCTGCCTAACAACAGCATGGTTTGCCTTTCGATGTAATAAAGTTCTTTGTCTTTAGAAACATGTATACAAACTTTATTATGTTTTGGTAGAGATGCTGTATATTAAATCCTTGTCTACTACTGCAAGTCAATTACAACACTAAAATATTTACTGTATAGAATAGGGAGGTAAAAAAGACAAGGCAAACATAACTATTACAGGAAAAATTGGATTTGGGATTAACAGCAAAACATGTAGACGCCAGGCCATTATAAGGGGAATCTTGGACATGTTATAAATTTGTACCTGTATATAAAAGAGTACAGAAAGGATGGAGACCCACTGAAAACATGAAATAAAGAAACAAACAGGATGTGAGATGAACTTATAATCCCAGCACTCAGGAGTCCAAGGTCACTGTTATCTACCAGCAAGTTTGAGGTACCAGCCTGGACTACAAGATCCTGCCCCCCAAAACGAAAAGAAAAAACAAAAATACAAGGATGGAAGCAAACAAGCCAAACCAACCCAATCAACAAAGAGCCAACTCCCCAGTGAGACTGGGTTAAAAATAAAGCTACCAGCAATTTAAGTTAGAATGAAGAAAATCTTGCTGTCAAAAAGAAAAGATACAGATAATAGCTCTGTTATAAAATATAACCAGGCCTTCGTGTCCTGAGTGGGAAAGTGAAGGTGGTCAGGTTGATGTTGATACTAAAAGCCAAGGTTTAATTATGAGCCACTGGGGTAATGTCATTAACAAGATAGCACAGACAAAGACTTTTCAACTTTAGACGTGAGGACACCCTCCAGTCCACAGACCATCAGTATAGCTCAGAGAACATAGCCTGGCTAACATATCTGGTAACCTTGGAAGTTACCAGAAAATACAACATGGTTAAAAGATCCCTAAAGATGAAAAGTCCAAAGGTCAAAACAAATACTGATTTGCTATCAGCACAAATCTTCAGTCCATCAGATATGCCGCTTCTGGTGCTTTTTCTTTTTAAATCACATTTGTAATGCAAATGCAACACATGCACAGGTATCACCATGGGGATGCAGACAGTAGAGGACTACTCTAAGAAGCTAATTCTCTCCTTCTACCATAGGTTCCTGGGGACAGCCATGTCATTAGGTGAGGTGGAAAAAGCCTTTACCCCATGTTGCTGACTGGCTGCTGGAACTTTTAATATTTTTGATAAAACCACAACTGAATAAATGCTTCAAAGATATTTTATAGGTTTGGAGCATGGAAATTAGCATTAATTTTAGATCAATCGTTTTCCTAACTGTACTCTTATAAATATCTATTTTTGTTTCTTGTGGAATGTATTTTTGTCTACATGTATGTAAGTCTATCACAAGCATGCAGTGCCTTTATCTGTTGAGGCCAGAAGTGGGCACTGGACCCTCTAGAACAAGTGGCTGTGAACTGCTATGTGTTGTGCTAGGAACTAAGCTCAGGCCCTCTGCAAAAGCATCAAATGCTCTTAGGAATCCTTCCAGGCCACCTTGGTGGTTTTGAGATTAGAAATGTGGTTGCCACTGAGTCTTTTCTCCCTGTGTAGGGAAACGTTTAAGATTTTTACCTACATCTTGAGAGATTATACATTCTGATCATGTGAGCTTAGGTGCCCCATGCTTGACCTATACTCTATTAAAACATCTTGTTCACAAAATACCCCACGGAGGAACATACTGCCTAACTTCTTTTTCTTTGCAATAAATAATAAAAACAAGGTCTGAAGGTCACCCAAGTAGTGTGCACCCATATAGCAATATAATGATCTAGCTGGATGACTACTCAGGTCATGGGTTACCTCACTCAGGATGATATTTTCTAGTTCCATCCATTTGCCTAAGAACTTCATAAACTCGTCATTTTTTAATAGCTGAGTAGTACTCCATTGTGTAAATGTACCACATTTTCTGTATCCATTCCTCTGTTTAAAGACATCTGGGTTCTTTCCAGCTTCTGGCTATTATAAATAAGGCTGCTATGAACATAGTGGAGCATGTGTCCTTATTAGCAGTTGTAACATCTTCTGGGTATATGCCCAGGAGAGGTAGAGCTGGGTCCTCAGATAGTACAATGTCCAATTTTCTGAGGAACCGCCAAATTGATTTCCAGAGTGGATGTACCAGCTTACAATGAAGGAGTGTTCCTCTGCTGTCAATTGAGTTTTTGACCTTAGCCATTCTGACTGGTGTGAGGTGGAATCTCAGGGTTGTTTTGATTTGTATTTCCCTGATGACTAAGGATGTTGAACATTTCTTTAGGTGCTTCTCAGCCATTCGATATTTCTTGGTTGAGAATTCTTTGTTTAGCTCTGTACCCCATTTTTAATAGGGTTATTTGATTCTCTGGATTCTAATTTCTTGAGTTCTTTGTATATATTGGATATTAGCCCTCTATTGGATGTAGGATTGGTAAAGATCTTTTCCCAATCTGTTGGTTGTCGTTTTGTCCTACTGAAAGTGTCCTTTGCCTTACAGAAGCTTTGTTATTTTATGAGGTCCCATTTGTCAATTCTTGATCTTAGAGAATAAGCTATTTGTGTTCTGTTCAGGAATTTTCCCCCTGTGCCCATGTCCTCATGGCTCTTCCCCAATTTCTTTTCTATTAGTTTCAGTGTATATGATTTTATGTGGAGGCTCTTGATCCACTTGGACTTGAGCTTTGTACAAGGAGATAAGAATGGATCGATTTGCATTCTTCTACATGATCACGACAAGTTGAATCAGCATCATTTGTTGAAAATGCTGTCTTCTTTCCAATAGATGGTTTTACCTCCTTTGTCAAATATCAAGTGACCGTAGGTGTGTGGGTTCATTTCTGGGTCTTCAGTTCTATTCCACTGACATACCTGCCTGTCACTGTACCAATACCATGCAATTTTTTTTTATCACAATTGCTCTGCCATACAGCTTGAGGTCAGGGGTGGTGATTCCCCCAGAAGTTCTTTTATTGTTGAGAATAGTTTTCACTATCCTGGGTTTTTTGTTATTCCACATGAATTTGGAAATTGCTCTTTCTAATTCTATGAAGAATTGATTTGGAATTTTGATGGGGATTGCATTGAATCTGTAGATTGCTTTCAGTAAGATGGCCATTTTTACTATATTAATCCTACCAATCCATGAACATGGGAGATCTTTCCATTTCTAAAGACTATATACTTTGTTTCTATTTTTATGACATTGTTAAAAGTAAAACTATCCCTAAATAGTTGCCATTGAATATGGACTTGGGGAGAAGAATAGCTACAAGACTTAGCAGTAGTGAAATTTGGGGGTGGGAGTTGGCAATAAAGATATCTTTTCATTTTTTTACTACATCAAGTAAGGCACTAAAATCAACCGCTCACTGACAAACTGAACTCAGTGATTCTGTTTGAGACTCCCTTCTCAGTAAGTGTAGGTTATGGTATGTCCACAAAATGTTAACTATCAGGCAGGGGAGCAGGGAGGGGAAAGGGGGGAGGGGATTTTCGGGATAGCAGTTGAAATGTAAATTAAGAAAATATCTAATAAAAAATTGAAAAAAATGTTAACTATCAGGATGGTACAGAAATACAAAACAAGACAAATGAAAAAACAAAAACAAAAAAAAACCAAACTTTTTTTTTGGAAATTACATCAAAAAATTCAAGTAAGGGAGCTGGAGAGATGACTCAGCAGTTAAGAGTATTTGCTGCTTCTTGCAGAAGACCCAGGTTTAGTTCCCGGATCTCAAATGGAAGTTCACCAATACCCATAATTATATGCTCTGTTCTGTCCTCGTTGGGCACAAGGCATGCACATGGTACACATATGCATATGGACAAAACACTCATATACATAAAATAAAAAGATACAAATAATTTTTAGTAAGAATTCAAATATTAAGGATCTACACACCATTTAGTTGTATGCTTATGGCAAACAGGAAACAAATCCAGGGATGGAAAAAAAAAGTGATTTATTACTGGTCACAAAGTCACCCTTAGTGAGCTTACAATTCAAAGTTTGCTCAGGAGTGAGGAATTCATTAGACAGTAGGAGTACTAAGCAATTATATAACAAACCATTTCATAGATTCATCTTTTATACTACACTACATATAAGATTCAGTTTTAATTTTCATGCCACATTTGTGATAGCAGCAGAATGGTTTAATAAATTATACTTTAGTTAGCAAAAAAAAAAAAAAAAGCTAAGATTAACTTTTTCCTGGGAAAAACAAATATAAACCTTAATTTTGTTACTTGCTTAACAAAGCAAACAAGAAACCCCTCATATTGTATTTAAAAGATAGAAAAATGACTTCAGATGAAAAAACGTGGGTCAGTGAGATAGCTCAGTGGATTAAGCTGTTAAGCGTAATCAGAAATATATCCCTAGAACTTGTAGCATGTGCTAGCTCATGGGAGGAGAGGTCCCTGGTCCTATGAAGGCTTGATAGATGCCCCAGTCTAGAGGAATTGAGGGAGGGGAGATGAGGATGAGTGGGTGGAGGAACACCCTCATAGAACCAGGGGGAGGGAGGATGGGTTAGGGGGTTTGGGGGGTGGGTAGGAAAGGGGATAACATTTGAAATGTAAAATATCAAAAACAAAACAAAAAAACCCCACCATGGTTGACACATGATGTAGGGTTTGTTGTGTGTTTTGAGACAGAGCTTCACTGTGTAGCACTAGCTAGATTGCAACTGGCCTGAACCCCTGATCCTCTGTCTCAGGTATCTATCTGGGCTCCAAAAAGCCTGACATCATTTTCTTAACCTCTTCTTTAATAATGTTTCATTTAAGAGACCAAGACTCAGAAACGGTTCTTACCCAAACAGAGCCTTTTAAATAGGGTGCTAATTCTTAACTGCGGCTCCATCTTATAGAGATCAATAATCTTTCATGTAAAGTACATTTTATCTCAACTAAGCATACTTCTAATTTCTATGTGTGCTAAAATTAACATTCCATAAGATTATTCTCTTTGTAAAGAAAGAATTCTCATTTTAAAAAGTGTTATTATACTTTTAATTGGTGAATAATTATTGTGTACAGTGTAATATTTCATGTATACACCAGGAATATCCAAATTAGGCTAATTAAACAGCCACTTGTGCAAATAACCTGAAATAGTACTTGTCTCCTTCTCTTTATGGCTTGTTTTGCTTATGATAATGCTCACTAGGTTAATCTATGTTTCAAATGACAGTTTCCACCACTTAATGGCTTAATGGTATTCCCCACATATATAAAACCATGTGAGGAGCGGTGGTACTGAGGACTGAGTTTAGAGCCTTGTGCTTAGAAGGAAAGGGCTCTCTACCAAGTGAACTATATACGCAGATTGAAACCCTAGTTTCAATCCATTTGTTAAATTCAATTGTTTGTACAGCACAGATATGGTAAAAACTACTGCAAGGAATATAGGAGCAGTGTACCATCTCTTTCATGTACTGATTTCAACTCCTTTGAACAAATACACAGAAGTAAGACAACTGAATCTCATGGCAGTTGTTTTGCTTGTTTTTGTAGTGGTACAGATGGAATTAGTGTCTTCCCCACACTTTTACCCCTGAGCAGCTTTTTCTACCTTTTGTTTATGAGAAACCTTCATACTCTTTCCCATATTAATTCTCCTAAGTTGCAGTAGCACTAAGAACACAGAGATTTCCTCCTTTCTGCATCCTCGCCAACACGTGCCCTTTTTTTTTTTTTTTTTTTTTTTTTGGTTTTTTCGAGACAGGGTTTCTCTGTATAACCCTGGCTGTCCTGGAACTCACTTTGTAGACCAGGCTGGCCTCGAACTCAGAAATCCGCCTGCCTCTGCCTCCCGAGTGCTGGGATTAAAGGCGTGCGCCACCACGCCCGGCTGCAACACGTACCCTTTAACTTCTAAATAAATTACCTATCTAAGAGATGGAAAGAAATACCTCTCCGTGTTTTTCAGGTACAGTTCTCCAATGATTAGCTATTAAAAACTTCAATTTCCCTTTCTTCTAAGAAGTACTTATATTTAGGGTTTGTTTTGTTGGTTTTTTGTTTGTTTGGTTGGTTGGTTTCGGTTTTTGTTTTGTTATCTCCTGCCCATATTTGTGGTGCTGGGTAGAGCCCAGAGTCTTACATTATAAGTGAACCACACCTACAGCTCTATGGGCCAGGAAGCATCAGTATCAGTGTGGGGGATACCCAAGGGGGTCCCCACTTACCCAGAGGAGAAGAGGAGAGTTGGGGATAAATTGTGGGAGGGGAGCAGTGAGCAGGATGCAAAGTAAATAAGTACAAAAAAGAAAAAATCAGTTAAATTTAAAAAAAATCCACAAAAACAAAAAGCTAGGATAATGTTTTCTTTATTGGTAGTCAGAATTTCTTGAATACTACCTTAATATATAATTTGCATATATTTTTCTGTAACCTGTGTTGTCTCTTCAATCTGCTGTTTCCTTTGTCATGTAAAAACTTTTAAAATTTGTTGCAATCCCATTCATCTATTTTTCAAAAAGGCCCTTCTCAGGCCAAGGACATGAATATTCTCTCCTAGTTTGCCTCTTGTAGCTTATAGCTTCAAATCTTAAATTTAAGTCTTTAATCCATTTTTAATTGATTCAGTGTAAGAGTGCATTATGTGTCTATTTTTACTTTTTCACATATTGATAGCCAGTTTTCCAAATTATTTATTAAAGAGGTTTTCTCTGTTGAGCATTCATTCCTAACACTTTTGCCAAAATTGACAATAAATGTATGAACTTATTTCTACAACAGTTTACTTTATTAGTCGATGTCTGTTTTATACCAATATCATGCAGTTTTAATTAATTTAGTTTTAAAATAAACTTTGAAAACCAGTAATATGATACTTCTAGATGTCTTTTCTAAATGGTCTTTTGTGGTTCCAAACAAGTTTTATGGATATTTTTCTATTAATATCTCTGTGAAGAATGATAATGGAGGCTGGAAAAATGACACAAAAAAATGAAGGTGCTTACCATGCAAGGTAATGACCTAAGTCTGATCCCCATAACTTATGATGGATGGAGAGAACCTGAAACTGTCTTGCGACCTCTATACACGTGGCTCATACATACATAAGCATGCACATCCCACTCACTACCAATAAAAGAATATTAAGATTTTTGTCAGAGAGTCCATTACATCTATAGATATCTTTTGCTAGTATGGACATTGTAATATTATCATTTTATACCTTCTAAAGACTCAAGCATGCTAGGCAAAGCCTTTACCACTCACTGTGTTATACCCTCCACCCTCTACTTTGCATGTTCTGACATGGCCTTACTAACTTATGTGGGAAGGCCTT
This sequence comes from Mus minutoides, assembly GCA_902729485.2. NCBI lineage: Eukaryota > Metazoa > Chordata > Mammalia > Rodentia > Muridae > Mus > Mus minutoides. Next base: position 1,104,061 of record LR749734.1, read on the forward strand.
AAATTTGTTGACCAGGTAGACCTTGAACTTGCAATCCTCCTGTCTCAAACTTCTAAGTTAGAAGAATTTTCAGGCCTGCACTACCTTGGTTACAACACTAATTATTCTACCTATGAACATAGGACATTTTCCCTCTGATTTATGGCATTTAAATTTCTTATAGCCAATATTTAACAATTTGTATTATATGGGTTGTTCATTTCCTTGATTAGATTAAGTCCAAAATATGTGAAATTTTACACTATTAATAAGTAGGATTTTTTAAAAAATAAATTTATTTTTTACACTCCATATTCCATTTCCTGCCCCCCATACACCCTCCGACCGCTCCACATTCCATACCTCCTCCCCACTCTACCACGTCTCCATGTGGATGCCCCCACTCCCCACCCCACCTGACTTCTAAACTCCCTGGGGCCTCCAGTCTCTTGAGGGTTAGGTGCATCATCTCTGAATGAACACAGATCCGGAAGTCCTCTACTGTATGTGTGATGGGAGCTTCATATCAGCTGGTGTATGCTGTCTGGTGGTCCAGTGTTTGAGAGATCTCAGGGGTCCAGATTAATTGAGACTGCTGGTCCTCCTACAGGATCACCCTTCTCCTCAGCTTCTTTCAGCCTTTCTCTAATTCAACCACAAGGGTCAGCTGCTCCTCTCCATTGGTTGGGTGCAAATATCTGCATCTGACTCTTTCAGCTGCTTGTTGGGTCTTTTGCAGGGCAGTCATGATAGGTCCCTTTTTGTGAGCACTCCATAGCTTGGGACCTACCCTTGAGCTGTATCCCAATAAGCAGGATTTTTAAATTTTTCATTTCATTTATCATACTATTAATGTAAGGAAATGCTACCAATTTTGTATTCTAAAACTTTACTAAATTTCATTATTAGTTCTAACAGTTTTTTGGGGGGGAGAATTTTGGGAAGTTAGATGGAAGTCTCTAGGTATGAAATAATGTTGTCAGCAAGCAGAGACAGATAATTCATTTCTTCTTTATTGTCTAGATGCATTTTAGTTCCTTTCCTCCTTAATTGCTGTGGCTAGGACTTCCAGTACTTTACTGATGAGAACCCTAAGAGTGGCTACCCTGTCTTGCTTCTGACATTCTAGAAAAAGCTTTCAACTCTTCACCATTAATGTGATAGGAACTGTGAGACTATCTCTCAAATATGCATGTGTGTGTGTGTATGTGTTTTTGTTTGTTGAATACAATTCGTACTACTTCTAATTTGTTGAATTTTTATCTTAAAAGAGGTTCAATTTTGTCATTTGCTTTTATGGAACTACTGAGATAGATTTCCCCCTGTATTTTAAAGTATATGGAAAACGAATGGAAGATTAAGAAATTCTGGGCATAAATAGCAAATATTCATTTCATGTGCCTTGGAATAACAAATGAACACCTTAATTTTTAACACCAGCCCCAAATGTCCAGGCCTTTATAATAAACAGTATTTCAGCATTATATAATTAAGAAGTCCACCTGATAAAAATCCTTACTTTACAAATAGGTAAAACTGTTTACTGTACACAGCAGGAAACAATAAAAGACCCTGTACTAAGCAAGGTAAAAGGCAAGGACTGTCAGACAAAGCTGTCTCTTCCAGCCTCCATCTATGTGCCATGGCATGTATGTAGCCAATGACTTAAGACCTATTTCAGGGGTAAATTATGAACAAGCCTCTAGGCTAAGAAGAAAACTCAGTGTGCAAGTCTGACAATTAGAGTTCAGATTCCCAGGACCACATAAAAGTCAGACATGGTAATATAAACATCTTTAATCCTAGTGTTCCTCCTTCCTATAGGGAAATAGGAGACATAGATAGGAGAAACCTCAGAAATTTGCTGGCCAGCTAGCCAGATGTACATACACAGCAGTAAACAATACAAGATCCTATACCAAGCAAGGTAAAAGGCAAGAACTGGCACACAAAGCTGACTCTTCCGGCCTCCATGTATGTATCATGGCATGCTTGTGTATGCCTATGCTGAACACACACACACACACACACACACAAAATGTGGGTTTAACAAATTTAAGAAATTTTGTTCCAACACACTAAAGTATTAAGCAACCAAAGCACAAACTGACATTGTACACATCTGTTTTCCAATTATCTAGAAAGTAAATATTAGATGTTATCATTTAAAAAAGCCAAACAAACAAACAAACAAACAAACAAACAAACAAAACATTATCAGTAGAACATAGTTTTGGTTTTATCCTAAAACTTAATTTTAGGCTTATCCTCTGTCTTATTTAATATTTAAAGTGAAATGACAAAACGTGCTTTCATAATAATTACAAAAATAAAGGTACAATTTCAATTTGCTGGGTTTTAAACATTTAAAATAGTCACAATGATAAGCTGCCATGTCTCAGTTTCTAAACCCTGGAGAGCACGAGGAAATGTGTGAGCCTGCACCGGGCAATTAGTGAGGAGTAAACATGGATGGAAATAAATTACAATAGAACAGTAAATGAACAAAGTAGCACAGAGAGGAAAAGAACAGTCCGAGAAGGTTCCACAATGTTATCAGCTGGGCTTCTGAGGGAGCCTGTGAATTTGACAGTAGGTAGGGCTTAAAGGTCTTTTTTTAAATAAATGTCCAAAGAAATGGTCAATACCCTAAAGTATCTAATGTTAAGTGAAGAAAGTATAATAGTGGCTTCTAGGGCTGAGTCCTGAGTGGGAACTGACTGGGACAGAAAGGAATGGAAGGGAATCACTGATGTGATGGAGCCTTCTGAGTAGATCTAATGACATCTCTCTAGATACATTGTATACATTTGTTAAAAACATCAAATTGTATATTTCAACATATATGTAAATCACTCACACATTTATCATATGGGGTTTTATTCCACTAAAATTAAATTTTTAAAGAGGACTAACCGAATGGGCCACATTTTGTGTTACTAAAACATTCATATTTGAATGAATCACAAGACAGCTTTCAGCATTCTATGAAGAAAAAATGCTTTCTCTAAATAGAGTTTAAAGCTCTAGCAATTTCTTATTTTGGAATTCTAAAGATGCAACAGGCAAGACATGTAAGACTTGGCAGAGATCCAAACACAACAGACTATCTTAGTTTATAAAATACTACTAAAAACAGACTTTTCATAATACGTTTCCATTTATAATATAATTACTAAATTTATGGGTAAGAGACTACCAGTTGAGGAGTAAAATAGAAAGTGTTGTATAACTAGTTTGACTATTTTGAGCAAATTAATTTACACCTTTGGGACTGTTTCAGTTGTGAAACAAAAACTGTTTTCCTATTATTTATTTTATTTTAAAAATTAAGTTCTTGCACATGGTTGAAAATCTATATAAAGAAACTCCAAATAAGACTTATGAGTCCTACATGTAGACAGCAATTAAACAAATGAAAAACACTAAATACTGTATTTTCTGATACTTTTTAGACTGTTAATTTTACATCTATTATATCTTACTACCTAAAGACGTTTGTCTAAAATCTCTGATATAGTGTTTTACTTTTTATAAGTGATTTTTCCTTTATTTTCTTTCTGCAAATGAAAGGATTATAGAGCTTAATTTACTTACATTTTTCTTGAAAAGCTATATAATAAAAAAGCAATGCTGCCTTTAGCTTTAGTCTGCCTTTAGTCTGAAGGAGGCAGGCAGTTTTCCTACCTTCACTTCTCGTACTACTGAAAAAATGTCTAATATCTGTTGTTTTTTTCTAAAACAAATATATAGAGAGGGAGAGGGAGGGAGGGAGGGAGGGAGGGAAAGAAGGAAGGAAGGAAGGAAGGAAGGAAGGAAGGAAGGAAGGAAGGAAGGAAGGAAGGAAGGAGCTGGGGGGGTGTGGCACAAGTCTGTAATTTTAGCATTCTGGAGACACAGACTGTGATTTTGATACCAGCTTGGATACAGAGTGAGTTCTAGGACAGCTAGGGTTACAGAGAGAAATTCTTATTAAGCAATGTGCCTGAGAGCTTAGGTGCTTAATTCAGGTTCATAGTGCACAAAGCACCAAGGTAATAAGTTTGATTAATGGCCAAAAAATCTTTAGTATAGATTTTTATAAAACACATCTTTCTTTCACATCTATCTATCTATCTATCTATCTATTTATTTATTTATTTATTTTCGGGGAGGGGGTAAATGAAGTCAGAAGAAAATTAGTCCTTCTATTATGTGGGTACTGGGAATTAAAAGGTCTCAAGTCTTCAGGCTCCAAAACTCAGGCTGAGGAACAAACACCGTTCCTCTCTAAGCCATCTTGTTGGCCCCATGGAATGAATTTTTCACTTCTAAATCACCTGATCCACTTTGCTACTGATCATAAGTATGTGGTTGATCATTAAGAGTATGTGGTTGACTCAGTACAAAAGAACACTAGAAAATAATTCCAAGTCCTGTCCTACTCACTAAGGATAAATACAACAGTTTTTTATCTCTAAATAAATGCTTCAGTTTTCAGAGCCATAAACTCACTAACCTGAACAATACAGAAACAAGATCCTATCCACAACAGAAAACAGTCTCTACTTTTCCAACAGCTAAAAACTACCAGCATAAAACAGAATTCTCTGGAAGGATGTCTGTCCTGCTAATCTATCACAGAAACAGCCAACAGAGCACAATACCTGTGGAGTCTTCTGGATCCGATACAACGATGTGTGCATTTAATTCCTGTAGCTTGTGATGTAATTCTTCTAATTTTTTATTTGACTTTTTCAAAATGTTGTCAACATAAGCCAAATTTTTCTTATCTGTTGTAACTTTCCTCAGGTTTTCAGCTCCTTCTTTGATTTTCAGTTCTTTCCTTATTTCTCTCTTTATTCGATCCTTGATGTCGTCCAATTTCTGTTGCACCACTGTATCTGAAAAGTCTAACCTCTGAACAGCACTCACGTTGTCAGAAAATGGAAGAGTCCGGGAATCTCCCTATAATAAATAAGTAAATGAAAACTAAGTAAAAAGTATCCAATAATGGAGCCTAGAAAAGCAAATGTGCAACATTAAGGATAAGTGTTTGTATCTTAAAGATATTATTTATTAACTGAATTACATATAACTTTCTCCTTAATAGGAAACACTACTTATTCCCCTGTATTAAACTATGGAAGAATAAGTTCAAATATTCTATCCATTTACTAAGTAATATTATTTGACAAATACACTTAAAGTGAGCTAGGCAGAAGGATTGCAAGGTTCAGGGCCAGTTTGAGATATACAGCAAAACTCTATCTTAAAAAAAATCTAGCTACGTACATAAATTACAATACATTTACATATAAAAGCATCACAAGGTTGTATAAAGATGGTTAAATTGTCACTCACAAATTATAAACTCTGGGCAAGTTATGTAATCTTTTAAAAGTCAATTTATTTATCTATAAAATCAAAATAACAGTATCAGTGGCCTTTTGGAAATATTTGGAAATTCAAGACATTCTAAGAGAAATTTCGAGTATAATATTGACTCACTAATCGCTTAATAAAAACATTGCTAAATTCTAAAGGTGAGTTCTCCTCTATATAAAAAAAATCACATGAAAATAAATTAGCAAAACCTTTCTGGCCATTTTCTATCGTATTACCATATGTATGTGAAGATGATAATCAGAATTCTATATATTTCATGGCTAACTTATCAGATAAATTTACTTGCCAATACAAAAACATTATTAGCAGAAAATATCTTTAAATTGTCTTAAAAGCTAGAACAGAGCCCATACAATTATTCTTTGTAAAATGGAACATCAGTTAAGCAAACTCAAACTACATGTAGATAAGCCAAGTTACAGTTTAGCTACTTTTTATTCATCTAACTACACAAATGATAATGGATATTAGTTTAACAGCATTGCTTTGAATATTTTTAAATTCTGAGGGCAATCAATATAGTGGTTTCCTCTGAGAAGAAACCACTGGGTTTGTGGCTGAGATGGAAAAGAAGAATTTCATTGTGCAGCATGTTTACGTACCTCTGAAAATACACATTGCACTTATATATAAGTACATCCTATTTAAATTTTTGGCATATTATATTTTACATCCAATCTTTAGCCTATAATAAAAATATGTAGCATCTAAAGTTGGGGGAAAGATGGGCTAATGGTAGCATCTTATATAAAAGATAAAGGAGCATACTTCTATTAATTTGTTTCTAACATTCTTAAAGATCTCCTTGACATTCTGACAAACAAAACATGCTATCAAAAACAAACAAAAAACAAAACAAAAACCCTCAAATGCATGTCTAAATAATATTTATTCTATACTCCATGCATCTCACCTAAGCTAATTCCTGGAATATGCATATTGGCTTTAAGTTTCTTATTTTTATCCAAATGTATTTAGGATGATCTTCTTTCCAGTCTAAAATACTGTTTAAGTTTTTTAGTATTCATTCATTCACTCATTTGTCTGTTCACTCATTCCACCATTAACTCACTCACGTAGTGAGTGCTGGTAATAAAACTCAAGGTGCTTCACATGCTAGCCAAGCTCTCTACCACTTCCCCACTTCGTCAATAATTATCATCCAATGTGAGTCTCGTCATTTTATCTTTCAATTCACCTTAGGTTGGGTATTGAAATCACCAAAATATGACAATTGCCAATAAATAAGAAATTCCTACTGTAGAGTCTTATGTAAAGTAGAATGAGACAAAAAATACTTTAGACAAAAAAAGACTTTAATCCCACTACACTAGGTATTTTTATTTCAATTCTTTAAAGTTCACTAGATAATATCACAGAAATTACTTTTTAACATGTTCTTAAATTAACATTATGCAATAAGTCACAAGTCCCTTAAAATTTCTTGGTTCATGGAATCCTTATCATTTCAGTAATTTTTTTTCCTCATTCTTTGCAGGCCAAAACAAACAAACAAACAAACAAACACCCAATGGTTTTGTTTAGTAAGTTCTAAGGTCAAATTATCTTAATATTTGTGTTTTAACAACTTAGTCATGGTATACAGTAACAATATAAATTGAAACAAAAATTCACATTTATATAACAGTTTAAAAAGCTGTTAAAATAAAGATAAAAACATCTCACATATTTGATGTTGATTCTTTGAAGACCCTTGCTTATTATTATTACTTTAACTCTTATTTCTTTTCAAATTATTCTCCAAACTCCAACATTCACAAGTTTGGGAAATTCCTCTGAGAGACCATTTTTCTTGGCTCTATCACCACGTACGTTATACCTTTGGGATATCCCACCTCCCTGCCTCCAACTATTTCTTCCAAGTTCCTTCTTGGCCTGGGTAACTTTTTGTTTCAAAGTTCATGACAACCTTCCTGGGAAAGAATTTCCTGCCAATGTTTTCCCCTGGGAGTTAAATGACTCTCCTATGTGTTGTACTAGGATTCTTGTTTAAATAATTATCCCTTTTGTTATCTGATCACTCCAAAGAGTAAGAGAGGTTTGAGGGCAGAGTTTTGTTTTGTTTTGGTTTTTGTTTTTCTTTTTCAGAGAAAACTTTTTTTTAAAAAAAGAAAGTAAAAAAGATGTCACTTAAAATAATCTGCAAGTGTGCAAGTGCGCACACACACATTCTCCCCTCTCTCCCTCCAAAGAATGCATGGTTCTGTCTTCTGACAAAAGTTATATAAGTATATATACATATAAGTATATACATAAGTATATATGTATATACATATAAGTATATATGTATATACTTATATACATATAAGTATATATATACTCCTAAAGTTCAGAGGCAACCTAGGATTCCAGCATTGGAAAGTCAGGTATGAACTGTGAGTGATAGCAGGTTGGCTCTCTCTGCTTTCCATAGAGCTGACTTTTTAGTAACCATAGTTTTAGTCCCATTCATATTTTCTTGCATTTCCAATAATCAAATGAGGTGTTTAATCAGCTAAACTGTGATACTATCCCCAAAACATCAATCATAATGCCAGGCACCATTACTAGGCAATGAAATAATACTCTTAACCTGAATAAACTAAATTAGCTACCAAAAAATGTAGATAGCCAGTAGAAAACCCTTAGTGTAACTTCTTTCTGCCTTAGTATTTTCTGTTCAGGGAGAACTGACTGACTGTATCTACCTTAATTACTAGCCTCATGTTTTTATCCACTAATTCAGAACTATTTTTAACTCCATAAATGTCACGCTGCCTCACAAAGTTGATACTTGTTTCATCTTTCTACAGAAAGTGCAGTGTAGTGGCATATGCCTATTATCCCAGGACCTGGGAGGCAAAGACAGAAAAACTGAGACTAACTGGCCTGGCAGCAGTTCAAGGCCTGCCTGAGCTACACAGTGAGACCTTATTTGGAAAAACAAAGTGGCAAGGAGTTGTCTGGCACATTCTAGATCCTAGATTTGACTCCTACGACCACACTGTAAATAACAAAACCAAAGTTGGATCCAACTCCTAATTGCAAAGCCCCTTTTTATATTCATTAATATACTCTGAAAGTATGAGAGGAAAAAAAAAAAAAAAAAAAAAAGAGTCCATGAGCTAATTGTAAAGATTCAGCTAAAGTCTCAGCTGTGCAGATCATCCAACATCACTGAGTGCACATAAAGAAGACCCATACTTCCCAACTTTTATCACTGAAACTGCATGCTTAGCCATTTCATTCTAGTCAAAATCATCTAAATCTTGCTGCTTACATACATTCTAACTTTATTTTGCTTTACAAAGACTCAAGTGTTTAAAGAAAAACCAAAACCAAAACCAAAAACAAAAAACTACTAATCTAAGTCCAACATATACCAAATGATTGACTAAAATTGTCTTAATAGGTTTTCATTATCAATCTCACTAATATTGAAGCTGAAATGATGCAGTTTAAGTAAAGAGGTTTTAATTAGTAGAACAATAAAAACAACTAAATGAATAATAGACAAAGTAAAAGTTACAAGGATGTCAAAGGAAGAAAAATAAATTTAAAAATGTAAGTGAATAAGTTAAGTAATAGACTAGAAATAGAGTAGTATAGCATCAGACAGATAGCTGAGGAAAGTAAATTCCTCACACAGAAATAAAAAAGTATACCTGAATTATTTTCATTAAAGAAAACGGCTGCCCTTGGTTATGCAGACTTTATTTGCCCCAATACAGGGGAACACCGGGGCCAGGGGGTGGGAGCGGGTGGGTAGGGTAGCAGGGCCGGGAGCGGGGAGGATATAGGGAACTTTCTGGATAACACTTGAAATGTAAATGAAGAAAATATCTAATAAAAGTTGAAAAAAAAAAAAAAAAAAAAAAAAGAAAACGGCTGCTTTGACAAAAAAAGACTACACCTTTTTGCCCATTTGACAAAGATGACTACACCATTTTTTGTCCATTTGACAAAGATTTTTAAAAATTATACTGCTGACTATACACAGCTCTAAAACTAATAGCCTTAATAGAAAGTTATTAATATAAATAGAAACCTACAATTTCTTTTGATGTAGTAATTCTAATTGTAGAAATGACAAAAGAAAATAGTAATTGTTGTTAGCTAAAAACACCACAACTATAAAAGAATTCATCTTCATCAGTAAGAAACAATCAGGATGCTCCTTAAGTGTCATCACAAAAGCTTACAGAATAAACACATTTCTCTTATTTATAGCTTTCATTAACCCACTCACATCAGTATATCTAACTTGGTATATTGCTAAGTATACATAGTTTTATTTCAAATGTTATGTTTAATATAAGAAGAGAAAAAGATATTGAAATAGTCACAATTATCTCTGGATCAAAATAGTAACAGGTATTTTTAGTCTGTTCATCCAAATTGTATATATTCTCTCTGCTTTGGAAATAATTTTTTTCTATTCTTCTAGTCTGCCTAATAAGAATATTATTTAGAAGGAACCAAAAGTTACACTTATTTTATTTCAATTCTGATAAATTTAAGTTTATAATGGTAATAGCAGGTATTTGCTATTTAAGCTTTTTATATTCAACACATTTCTTCTGTAAGAGACGAAACTATATATTCTTCCTTAAGAAGGCCATATCATATGCTAGCCAGGTCTTTGAAATGAAAAATGTGTTGGTTTGTTTCTTTAAAGCTATATTTACCAAATATACTTTATGAAACAAAAAAAAATTCTGGTTTTAGCCTAAAACATAAATTGACAGTTTCAATTTTCTATACTTCAACAAATTCACAATATAGTTAAGAAAACTTTGAAAAAAAGAACAGGAGCAGATTTGAGACACAAAATGAAGACTAAGACTATCAGCTGTGACCAAGTATTCACTTAGATGGAGTCAGGAAAGGATGTTTACTCCTCACTGACAAAGTTGCTAGAGAAGTGACAGGGACATTACATTTTCTGTATTCCAGAAATATCAAACAGTCTGACTACCTGTAAAAACACTGAGCACCATGACTTACATATCGTCTTAGCTCCAAGAATTTAAAAAAGACCATTTGGTCTAATCGCCTTGACTGGAGTTTGAGGAAATCCTGGCTGGGTTCTGCACACCGATCTCCCGATTTCAGTGCTCTTTTCTTCTGTACCTTAAAGACTGGCCCTTTGGAATACTCATTTACTATATTAGAACTAAGCCTTAACCTAACTGATTTACATTACAGCTTTGAGTCAGGGACACTGGCAAACACAGGACTTCCTCTCTTTATTTCACCCTAGCCTGACCTTTTATACTTTTATACTTCAGAAGCACAATCTCAACTATGAATCCAACATCTATTCAATGGTAGCCCCATTAGGAGCTGTCAAACAAGCACAGCAACCCACAACCCTCTTCTCAGTTTGCTAATATAGAAAAACAGGGGTTTGGTTTTCCTATATTTTAGCTTTGAGCTACTTATTAAAAACAGCACTCAGTAGTGAAAATATAAAGATAAAATAGACACTTTTTTAAAAGTGTTCAATTTATTTAAGAAGAAACCACATGAAAACCAGCTCCAAAACCTTCCCACAAAAGTGATGCATTCAGAATCAGAAGGTCATGTATAAATCACACTAAAGCTTCAACATCTTCAATCTCATCATCACCACTAACTTAATAGACTATTTCTCGGGCTTTATAATAGTTACTCCCAGGACTAAGAAATAAGCTTTCACAGCAACCCTACCATTCCTGGCACACAGCACTGAGCAAAGCAGACAGTGCTGGGTGCTGGCTTACTTCCTAACATCTACCCACATTATCTTTACTAAGACAATACTCATTTTAGTTAGATGCATCCAAGTGTACAGATAAAATTCTCACTTCACTAACCTTTCTTGCACCTACAAACAACCACAAAGATAATTCTTGTGAAAGAGAACCAACCTCTTCTTGGGTGTAGAGTTCATAGCTTCTTTTCTTTTGCATGGAATACAGACCCAAGACCTGAAAATGTAGCAACCATTTGTGACAATGAAGTACAAATAGGACAAAAGTCAATTCACCATGAATGACAGAGCAGAAAAAAGCTGAGTTCTAGACATCCTAATTCGTCTAGTATACAACTCCTACACTGTCTACCCTTGGCCTCAAACCCCTTCCTCTTCTAAATAGTCCCTCCTCCATTTTCATGTCTTATATGTTTGGTGTGTATGTATGCATGTGTGTTTCTTTTATCTAGATTGGTATTATGAGAGAAAACACGAGATTTGTATTTCTGAGTGTGCCTTATTTCAATTAACATGTGAATCTCTTCTATCCACTTTCTTACAAGTAACATAATTTAATTCTTTTTTGCAGCTTGAGTAAAACCCTACTATGTATATAATCTGCATTTTCTTTGTCCATTTATCTACTTACAAACATCTATGTTGACTATACATTGACTATTGTGAAGACGTCTTTACTATGCCAAAATTCTCTGCTGTATGTCGACCTACAGTCCTTTGGCTATATGTACTCAGAGGCACATCTTCATCATATGTCTATTCTACTTTCAATATTCATATTTACTGGCACAGCAAATGTATTAATTTACATCCATCCACACAAATAATTTATGATGGTTTCTTTTCTCCAGCATTAAAAATACTAATTTGACTATAGGAAAACACACATGAGGACCTCTTCTAACAATTTAAATCTTTAGCTTTTACTGTGATTAAATGAAAATCCAAGGAAGAATTTGGCAACAAAATGATAGAGCAGTGTTAAGAAAAATGCAGGGAAGCCATTATGAAGGGACAGTACACTAATACAAATGGCACTGAATTACCCTCCTTCCTTTCATTCTGTCTCTGGGGTAGCCTTTGACTTACTCTTTCTAAAGGTATGCAGTAGAAGCAACAGCAATATGGCATTCAGGAAATTTTCAAGGTTGGCCTTAAGAAGACTCAAAGCTATTTATTATCAAAATTGTGATTATTAAAAGTTACACAAATCCTAGGCTCCTCTGCTAGCAAGAGTAGGGAGCCCTGGAAAATGAGAGGTGCCACATGGACAGAGTTCACTTAAAATAGAACAAAGCACCCCAGTTGCCCCAGCTATTATACTGAGATGCCAGACATTGAACCCATAGTGGACATTCCAGCTTGCCACCAGCTGACTACAGCTGCATCAGTGAACTCAGCTCAGGCCAGCAGAACAAACACCTTTCAGAATCACAGGATATTTGTATGCAGAAAAAAGACCTATGAGAGTGAAGCTATGGTTGATCAAAGTTCTAAGTAGTCTCATTAGTTGTAACTAATTACTTTTCATGAAACCTCAATGGAGTATCACTATTTGAGAAAAGGAATGTTAATACTACTATAACAGAAAAGTTAACAAGAAATGCAATATTAGTTTTCTTCACATCTTCCCACATACCGTTTTTATGAAAATACAAATTCTACAATTCTCCCCCCCAAATAAAAGATACATACTTGATATAAAAATATATACAAATATTGACTAAAATACATGTAATAGATACTATTCCTGGACACTTGACATAGAATGGTGAAAAGAATCTACATTATAAGCTAAGCACAAGTTCACAGTGATATACACAACTACAATCTATGATCATGTGTATGGCAATATTAATTATTTTAATCTCCCTTTGCTAATATGTAAATTCTTACTCAGTGAGAAATCTGACTCCTACTTGCCCACCACACCTTTAACATATAGAAGTACAAACTATTGAACTCAGTAAGAGCATAGTGGTTACACAGCTATCCATTTTTCTGCAAATTAATCCAGTAAAAATCTATTTAGAAAACCATAACCTTTATACTTAAATATTGCCAATGGAAAGACAAGTCACAATTACAAAGCCATGTGTATACAATAAAGGAAAAGACCAAGGCAGAGAAAAAGATTTTGTCAAAAACACACTCAAATTTTAGGTTAAGATGTTGAAGAAAGATATAAGACTCTGTAGAATTAATATTTATTTTAAGACTTGAGCAATGATTAGGAGTTAATCTAAAAGGAGAGACAGATGAGCTGTCCCTGCTTGAACTAAAATAAAAGCCAGAATTATTATATCATTGGTTCTTGAAAAGATGGAATTGTTATCTTTGAGCCTATCTAGTCAGTCCAGCCAAAACAACACATAATTCTAAGGCCATTGAGAGATGAAAGGGAATACATCGACCAAATAGTCAATTCTCTACATGTTCTCCTTATTGTAGATTTTCCCTTTAAAGCCAAAGGAAGGAAAAATGAAATGGAAGCAGACAAATAAAAGAGACAAATCAACAAAGAACAAAAGAAGTCCCAGCTCTTTGGCCAGAGAAATGAAAATGAAGAGATGAAATTTTTGGCACTACTAATCTACTAATTAAATTTTTTAATAAAAACCAAAAGAAACAAGCTTTAAAAATATATCAGAAATAGTCAACAGAAACTACAGTCTTAGTAGATTCTGACTTATAATGCTTAACTTACTTTGTTTCATGTTAGTATCATTAATACTTTATAATCTACCTAGATTTAATAATCATTTAAAATCACACATATTATATTCTGAATACTTTAGAATATAGCTTACTTCATTTTTGACAACATTACTAGTAGTCACTACTAGTACTCCTAAATGTAGATGAACAGCATCATATAGAGAGTGTTTAGTCACCAGAGAGTAGAACTCTTTGATAGGATTAGAAGGATTAAGAAGTTTCACCTTGTTGTGTCACTGGAGGTGAACTTTGAGGTTTCAAAAGATTAAGCCAAGCCTAGTCTCTCTCTGCTGATAGATCAGGATGTAGCTCTCAACTACTGCTTCAATGCCATACATAAATGTCTCCACACCCTCAACATGATGATAAGAGAATACGCTTCTAAAACTGTAGGTAAGCCTCCAATTAAATGCTTTCTTTTATAAAAGTTGCCTTGGTCACTATGTCTCTTCAAAGCAATAGAACATGAAGACAAGGGTTTCTGAATAAGGAAACCTAAATTAGAGTCATAGTCTATCATTGATTTATTGTAGGATTTTTCAAATACTTCAATTGTTTCTTCTGTAAGATAGTGCTAGTTGAGCTACAACAATTTCAAATGATTAAGAATTTGAACAAGATAACGTGAAAAGTATGAATGTCATAGAATACAGGGTAATATTATAAGTACTTCCTCTTTAATAAATTTTGTATAAAATATGAAGTAAGGCTGAGCCTGGTGATATTATGTCTTTTAATCCCAGTACTTGGGCAGTAGAGGTTTGAGGCTTCAAAGCCAGCCTACATACTGAGTTCCAGACCAGACCATGGCTAAAAAGACAGATCTTGTCTCAAAAACAAAAATAAAAACAACAAAGAGAAGAAAACATGAAGAGAGTCCCAGAAAAAAACTTTCTTCTTTCTAACATTTTAGGATTGTAAGAATTTTGAGAACTTAAATCTCAGGCCACTTCTAGGAAGCCTTCTTTCATTAGCTCATCTTCACGCAAACTGTTCCTAATTATTTCACATTTATACACTCTGGCTAACTTATCAACAGCATGGTTCAATACTATCCAATGACTTCCTAGAGTACAATACACCATCCTGATTCCTAGAATCAGTTTCTCATTTCTAGCTGCCTCCATACTCCTCACTATATAAGCGTTTTATGGATTTTTTTTAACCCAGCATGCCTCAAACAACTCAACAGTCTTTCCAAGTCTCCTTATTTCTGTTAATGATGACGAAATCCTCAGTCATCCATTGTCAATCCTTTAGAATCAATAGGCTTTTAATACTTTCTTTCCAACACCTGAAATGTAAATGAAGAAAATATCTAATAAAAGTTGGAAAAAAAATACTTTCTTTCCTTTTCGCTTCAATATCCAATCAATAGCCAGATACTACATGATCCACTTTTAATTTCCTCTGCAAGAAACCTTTATACATTCTTATAGCCAAAGGAGTAATGTACAAAGAAAATGTTTTCTAAGATTTGTCATTGCTCAATTTAAGACCTAGGTTAATTTTTTTACGTCCACTTAAGGAAAAAAACTACATAGTCTAATAAATCATAAATTTAAGTCTCAACATAATGTTTATATTCAGTCAAATGTTTATATACTCCTATATCATTTTTCCTCTCAGTGGTATTTAAAATGGTATGTATATTCCCAATATTGACTTTCATTTTGTTAAAAACTTACATTACGGTGTTTTGAGACCAGAATCAATCAATGGTTTTCTTCTTTAGTGGACATTTGGGCTGTGTGCTTTCCCACCCTTCACTATCGTACTTCAAGCAGCTCTTCTTTTTTTTTTTTTTTTTTTGTTTTTCGAGACAGGGTTTCTCTGTATAGCCCTGGCTGTCCTGGAACTCACTTTGTAGACCAGGCTGGCCTCGAACTCAGAAATCCACCTGCCTCTGCCTCCCGAGTGCTGAGATTAAAGGCGTGCGCCACCACCATCCACGGTTGCCTTCAAGTCCCACTCTCCTAGTCTAATTACTTAATTACTCAACAACTATCTGTCATATTTTAATCTTCAGGAGAAAAAAATATACTGAATACTATTATATATGTTGCTAATTATTATATGATCAAGCCTCAGAACAATACTTTGAATACAGCAGATGTTTATAGGGATTTCTTAAATGAATAAAGAAATTGTCACATAAAATTAACATACTTTCAAGTAACAATAAAGAAAAAGAATCATACTAGCTTATCAATTTTTCTATAAGCAATACTCAAAAGACAAGTCACACATGAGGTATAATATACTGTATCATTAAACAGAATAAAGTTTCAAACATGGCACATTCCATTGTAGGTGAAGCTGAACCAGAAAAACCTATAGAGAACCTGCTAATAGCCACAACTCATTTCCTTATTCTTATTCCTATAATACAGGAAGTACAGGTTTAACAGGTTCAACCACACAGAGTTAGAGAATAACCGGTAGGCCACCACTGTGTATGTACAGAGTAGAAGCAAACCTTAAATGTGGGGTGGGAACCAAAAACCAGGGCTAATGTAGCTCTGTGGTAGACTGCCTAGCATGAATGCAATGTTTGATTCAGTCTCCAGCACACATAAGAAAACACACATACACAGCATACTTGTGAAGAGGGCAGAATAATAAATATATCCAATAAGCTACTGAACATTAGTAAGGTTTCCTTCAAACACAAAAGAGAAGTTCAGCAACAATGATCAACCCCCACCCCGGCAAGAACATTTACACTTTGAATTACACAGGTTACTTTTATCATTATCTACTGTTCTGACATAATGTAAGACCAAAAATTGTCATCCCTTAATATTTTGGCTAGGAAAATATAACCGTGTAACTCATACAAAATTAATCCAGAATAGGCAATAAGTGAATAAAAACCAATTCTCTGTAGTAATCGAGGAGATACAATTAACATTACATCCTTTCGCCCAAATAATTGGAAACCTTTAAAATATAATCTTGTATAAAAGAAACTATAGTATAGAGAACAGCTTGTCAGGAATTGAGATTAACTTGACAGTATTTACCTTTGTAGAACCTGCAATTCCATCTAGATAATAAACTGAAAATGAAAACATATAAGACTGAGAAGTTGGCTCAGCAGTACAGCACTTGCCTATCAGACAAACAGAAAGGTACTGAGTTCAGCGTGTGTGCGTGTGTGTGTGTGTGTGCATGTGTGTGTGTGTATGTGCATGTGTGTGTGTGTGTGTGTACGCACGCGCTCTCATACATGTGCATGGGGGTGGGGGTGGGGGTGGGGGGAAAGAGGGAGAATATATGTAAAACACAAAAGTTTTGATCATGCCATAATTTGTAGCAGGAAAAATACTATAATCTAAATCTATTTATATAACTATAACAAAAAATGAAGATTTAGAATAAAGGTATAAATGAGTTAAGAAATATACTGCTGCTAGTGCTTTAGATAAATACACATTTCCTAGATAAATACTGAAAACAGTGTCTCTTCAATTTAACCACAATAATCAATAAACTACACATAAAAAGCTTGTATTAGGGCTGGAGAGATGACTCAGCAGTTAAGAGCACTGACTGCTCTTCCAGAGGTCCTTAGTTCAATTCCCAGCAACCACATGGTGGCTCACAAACAGCTGTAATGGGAGCCAATGCCCCCTTCTGGTGTGTCTGAAGACAGCTACAGTGTACTCACATACATTAGATAGATAGATAGATAGATAGATAGATAGATAGATAGATAGATTGATTGATTGATTGATTGTCTTAGTCAGGGTTTCTATTCCTGCACAAACATCATGACCAAGAAGCAAGTTGGGGAGGAAAGGGTTTATTCGGCTTACACTTCCATACAGCTCTTCATCACCAAGGAAGTCAGGACTGGAACTCAGGACTGGAAGTAGGAGCTGATGCAGAGGCCATGGAGGGATGTTCTTTACTAGCTTGCTTCCCCTGGCTTGCTCAGCCTGCTTTCTTATAGAACCCAAGACTACCAGCCCAGAGATGGTCCCACACACAGGGGGCCTTTCCCCCTTGATCACAAATTGAGAAAATGCCTTACTGTTGGATCTCATGGAGACATTTCCTCAACTGAAGCTCCTTTCTTTGTGATTAACTCCAGCTGTGTCAAGTTGACACAAAACTAGCTACAAAATGATTTCAGATTCATACTATTTTTCTATACTATCTATACTATTTTTCAAAACAAAACAAAAAAAAATCCATGAGTTTATATCTTAATATACTAACCTCAAATATATCTATAATTTACTTCTCATCTGAAAGTATTAAATTAGCATTTATATAATACTCAGCTAGGTGGTGGTTTTGCATGCCTTTTTTGGCCCAGTGCTCAGGAGGCAGAAGCAGGCAGATCTCTGAGTTCAAGGTCACCCTGGACTCTATAGAGTGAGTTTCAGGACACCTAGGGCTACAAAGAGAAATCTCATCTTGAGACACTAAAATATCAAAACAATAAACCAACTGTTAACATTGACACTTCTCAGCTGGACTGTAAATA
Organism: Mus minutoides; assembly: GCA_902729485.2. Lineage (NCBI taxonomy): Eukaryota > Metazoa > Chordata > Mammalia > Rodentia > Muridae > Mus > Mus minutoides. The sequence continues at coordinate 1,122,399 of LR749734.1, forward strand.
AAAATATAAGGACTCAGGCTAGGAAAGCATTTTTTGTTTGTTGTGTTTTGTCTTATTTTGTTTTCTAACAGGGTTTTGTTGTTGTTGTTGTTGTTGTTTCCTAGCACTGGCTGTCAAAAGACTAGCTCTGTAGACCAGCTGGCCTTGGACTCAAAAAGATCAGCCTGTCTCTTCCTCCTGAGTACTGGCAGTAAAGGTGTGTGGTACTACCACCTGCCTTAGGAAAGCAATTTTAAACTGAGTAATTCAAGGGTAAACAGAAATATAATCTATAAGGGACTTTTTGTCTCATCTAAATTGACATAAATCAATTTTTTTCTAGAACAGGTCTATAAAATTTCTATGATAAAATATTGTATGATAAGCAAAACTGATTCTATCCAATATAACAGCCACTGGCCAAATGTGGCTATTTTGAGCACTTTTATTAAATTCCACTAATTTAAATGTTAATAGCTACACATTAGTTATATCCTAACAATAAAAATAAAAAGTTAGCTTCCAAACAGCCTCAGACAGGTCACAAACACTCATAATATGAGATAACAGCTCTACATGTTATCTCCCTTGAAGACAAGATGTACAGGTGGAAAATAGTTATATTAATAATTTTGACCCTGCAGCCCTAGGCTATGTTGGTGTCCTGGTTAACAAAAAAGTTACTAAAGTATAAAGATAAAAAGTAAATTAGTTTTGAAAGAGAACCATATAGAATAAATATGTGTTTTTGTACAAATATATACAGTGGGTTTTCTGGTGTTTGGTTTTTTGAGAAACAGTCTCACACTACATCCCTGGTTGGCCTGGAACTCCCCACATGGACCAAGTTGGCCACAGACTCACCAAGTCGCCTGCCTCTGCCTCCAGGATGCTGGGATTAAAAGCACAACACAAAAGCTTTTTAAAAATTCAAATGTTTATATAGTATAAAATTCCAAAAAGCCACATTAATTGTTTAAAAAGTATACTATTGCACCAATCTAAAGACATTTGCATTCAGCATCTATAAAACCCTCAACAGTACACAGGGATATCTCAGGCCTTCACACTTAGTCATTACCCACTCAGGGGCTTACCTGGGTTCCTAATGTGACAAAGTACTTCTAACAGAATATGTAACAAAAATCTAAAGTCACCAAAGGAAATGAAGTTCTTTTCATGGATAGAAAGGTCAGATGTATTCAAAGAAATACAAACACACAGTTACAGAAGTCTAATGATGTATCAGGCTACACATCATCAAGTGCCAGGCTCATGGGGACAGAATAGTGGGGTTTTTCAAGAGGTCCAAGTGTAGGTGACATAAAAATCAAAGCTGAATTTCAGAGGAGTTCCTACTGCATGGTTATTATTTTGCTTTGTTGGTTTTTAGGCAATAGCAATAGAGCTGGCTTTTAGCATGTCACATGAACAACAAGAATAACAAAAAACAAAAATAAAATTGCATACAATAGTTTTTCTTCCTTAAAAGACAATTTTAGTGGAATGGTACAACAAAAAGCATGGCTCTCAGGTTTAAAGATGATAAAAGGGAAAGTTGAGGGAAAGGATGGAAATAACACCATCAGGAAAAAGACTGCATCTGACAGGATAAAATTAGCACAGACTAGAAAATAACATAGAACACTCCTTTCCTTATTATTCTGTATTTAATTCTGAAATGCTAGAATCACTGAGTGTTAAGATACTCCCAAAAAAGAAAAACAATGGCTTACAAATCGGGAGAGGGGTACATTGGGAGATATTTGGAATGCTGGTAGGCAAAATGGAGGGTAGATACGATATTTCATTGCACATTCAAATAAAATTCTCAAGATTATTTTTTAAATAGTTTAGGAAAGCTTGTAAGATACCAAGTAAAAATGAATTTACTCTTTGGCTTTAAAATACATTTTTAAATTTAAAACAGTTTATCACTGAAAGATATTTGTCCCTGCTATAGTTTGACCTGTCTCCCCAAAGGTTCTTGTGCTAGAAACTTAGGCCTAGTGATAGTGTTGGGGTGGCCTACAGGCGAGTGGGTCTTCTGTGTCCTGTGATTAATGAGATGATAGTTGTTAGAAAACTAGTCCACTCCAAATATGTTCCCCCTTCTGCAGGCTCCCAGGTCCTTTCTGCTTCTTTACCATTACAACTGATCTGTGACATAGCCTGGAGGATCACCTGTTAGGACACTGGAATTGTCCTGTACAAAGTCAACAGCTACCAGAATCATGAGCCAAATAAACAGTTTTGCAAATGTGTATATTGTGTAACAGGTCTAGCCTCTTTTAATGTACACAATTTAATTTATAAATATAGAAAACATCTTCCAATTTCATTTGTAATAGCTTCTTCAAATGATTTTTAAGTTTTATATAAACTCTAAAGATAATTTTAATGTTAGTAGTAGCTATGTCAAAGATTTTAGTACTATCATGAATAGGTGGCAAATTTACAGATGCATTTTCAGTTCTCCTGACAAAAGATAATTTTTCACAATCGTTTTAGTATCTTTGAAGTTTTTTAAACATTTTGGGTATTTAAAAAAAAACTATTAAAATATATATCCTTGAAAATTTTAGGGTTTTACAGGTTGACTAAAAACAAAAAATAAAAACTCTACAATGTGGTAGATAGTAATAGAATTATATAGAAAACGGTAATGAGAGAGAGGAGCCAGAAGATAAAGATTGAGGTTAAAGGTGACATTGACTGGATATATACAATCCTGCAGATTGGGCCTAATTAACTCTTAACCCTAACAAAGGGCAGTTTAAGAGAGCAGCACTTAACCCAAACACTTAAGACTGAGGCAAGAGGACAGATACAAGTTCAAGACCCACCTGAGCTTCATAGTGAATTCCAACATAAGCTACACAAAACAAAGACCTGACACCAAAAAAACTACAATGATCATGTGTAAAAATGCGCATTAAGTACTTTGTAATTCAAAAACATTCTTCAAATATGTCATTATAAATACAACATATTACCATTAATATTTTCCACCTGATTCTCTTCACTTTGTATAAGATAAACTTTATAACCAATCACAGTGGTTATTTATAATAACTCTAGTATAATTAACATAATAAAACAAAGACCTACCACTGTGCCAGCCTTAATGAGTCTGTCTCTATAGCAACGCGATAAAGCAAAGTACATGCTTGATATGTAATATTTAAGATCCTCCATCAGGTATAAGACAATTATTTGTTTAGTTTACTCTAGAGATTTATTTTATGAGTATTTTGCTTGTATGTATGTACATATGTTTGTATGTATGTGCACCAAGTGTATATCTGGTGACAATGAAGATCACAAGAGGGTGCTGGATACCCTGAAACTGGAATTATGAGCCATTATGTGGGTAGTAACAACAAATGCTCTTAATTGCTGAGCCATCTCTCCAGGCCCTATAAGACAATATTTCAAAAGGGCAAACCAACCCCAAGTATAGAAATTTTGTGCACAGCTTATATGAGGTTTTAACACAGTAAAAACTCAAACTAGAACAAAAATTTATAGTAAAATGAACATTCTCTCTTGATGTTGAAGTACAAAGATAGGGTTTATGTAGAAACAAAATGGAAATTCAAATATGCGAAACAAGAAAAAAACTGGGCACTTAATATAATTTATACAACAAAGAACAAATATATTCAGTTACAGAGTTCATATTACTTAGTAATTTAGAATACTGCCACAAACCTTTTGTTGTAGTACAAAAATGTACAGGACATTTGTACTTTGTAGCTATATACAATCTTCAAATTGATAAAATATCTCAAAGTCTCTGGGAAATCAAAAAGGCGGGCTATGAATGTATTTAAGCAGATCCATGGTCTGCAAGTGGTGGCACAGTTCAGTATTGGCAATGGACAAATAAAGTCAGCATGGTAAATTTTTCAATAAATGCTCCATCCTAGAAATTCATTACATAGTGGAAGATTTCAAACATTCATGCACATAAACTCATCTTGCTGTTATTTTAAGTTAAGACCGTCATGGAAATAGCTTCATGTTAAGATAGCTATTTTCACTATCCTCTCCCTCTATAAGACAAAAGAAATAGGGAATAATAAAGTTAATCTATGGAGTATGATCAATTATCTAGCTATTAGGCCAGCGTGTAACAGTCTCACTATGTAGCCTGAGCTGATCCTCAAATTCCAATACCCTTGCTATACCTCTAAGTGTTAGGATTAGAGAATGTGCCATCATGCCCTGAAAAATGAATCTATCTTAAAATTTACACTTGGTGAGGGGAGGGAGAATTGCATCCACTATATATCAGGTACCTTCTAAGCAGCTGAAAGGGTAAAGGGATAAAAGTAGAATATCAAGACCGTAGTGAAGAACTATTTCAAAACAGTATTAGTACAGAGTCAACTTTAGAGGCTAAGATAGTAACTATTAAAAAAGGACTAGCATAGTCAAAAGGAGAGTAGATTTTAAAAATTTAGAGAAATATGGCGGATTGGTAAGAAGACTAAAAACAATTACAAATTGCAAATGATTACAAAAGCTAAATTGCTAATTCACTAAATTTACTAATTTATAAAAGTATGGTTCATGCATTCCTGTAATCTCGGTACTTGGGAAGTTGAGGTAAGTACATGAACCTGGACTCCATAATAAGACCCAGTCAAAGAAAGACAAAATGGGAGAGGGAAAGTGAGAAGAATAAACTTTTGATTCTACATAAGTATAATTGTTTTGTAGTAGAGTTAGAAGATTCCCCAATTTAGCAAATACTATTCATGAGACAGACATTAGTATTCTCAAAATTAGAAGCATCATATGTACAGACACAAAAGTACAAAAAACTTGATTCAGACATCTGCAAATAGTCCTAGCTTAATATATCCTAGCTTAAGACAGAGAGAAAGGTCTAAAAGGATTTACAAGGGCCAGAAAATGGAAGATCCACTTAGTTTTATAAACAAAAGAAAGTTATTGAATTTAAATACATGTACTTTTTTCTAGCTTATACACCCTTCTCAGAAAATAATTGCCATCTCTAAAATAATTCCATTCCCCAAGCACCATAGTTGAATGGACCAAGGTGAATAAAGCCAATCAGATTTTCTCAGTCAACACATTGGAAACCAGTGTACAATATACACTGGTCAATTAGCCATGGCTTAATGAGCATTTGAGTTGTAAGATTAAAAAGATAAAAGAACATGGAATCAAGAAAAAGAAGAAGGGGAGTGGGGAAGGAAGGTGTTCAGTTTCCTGTTTAGTACTCAAGGGACCTGGTCACTCATGCACACACACACACATTCTCTCTCTCTCTCTCTCTCTCTCTCTCTCTCTCTGTCTCTCTCTCTCTCTCTCTCTCTCTCTCTCTCACACACACACACACACACACACACACACACACACACACACAAAAACCACCAGTTAGCCATAGGCTTGTGTAGGCTATAGAGAATGAAAAAGAACAGTAAGGCAAAACAATTTCTCGTTGAGATGTTAAGATGGGGTACAGGGAGAGAAGGATTAAAATCTCAGAGATTAAAGAGAAAAAGTTGAGTAGGTTTGCAATGTGGCTTACCACACATCACTCAATAGAGACAATGACAAGATAAGGCATTTCTTTATTACAAAGAATGGGTTAGACTTAAAGAAAATGTAAAGCTTAAGCTATAAGTGGAGAATATTGTGGAAGTCAATAGACAAGTTTTTAGGGAATAAAATGACAAAACACAAACTACTATTTCAAGAAGCAAGTAAGCTACAAGTAAGGATAACTTCAGGCATAATTCTTATGCACTAGTCTAGGCTCCTTAGGGAGACTGTCTCAGATATAACTCCTTACTAGAGAACATGGGTGTCTTTTTAAACCCAGTTCCTGGGTTTAAGAAGGAATTTTTTAGAATTATAGTAAAGGAAAATTGGACAAATTTAACTTTGTTAAAAATTAATAATCTTCACCATCAAAGAACACAACAATCAGAAAAATTGAAGTTAGGATTCTAGGTTTGCAAATATTAGTAAATTGTGATAGTGAATAGCGCTTTTTTTTGTTTTATTCAATATTAAATCTGACCAACTCAGAAGTAAATTATTAAGCTATATGAATATGTGAATAACTGACTCAAAATTATATACTTCAGGTATACTGTCCACTAAACGTAAGAATTAAATATTAATGACAACAAATAACAGTATTAATTTAAGAGAAATAGAATGGGAAAATGAGTTGATAAACTACTGACATAAATAATTTTATTTATTTATTTCTACATTTATTCTAAGTCAACTAACATTTAAGTGTCTAGCATGTGTGACATGTACAATATTTTATACAACTGGTTAGGGCTTTTCACTTGTAAAGTTAACAAATCCACAGACATAAACTATACTGTTACTCTTCTTATGCCAAATCTGCAATAGATAATAACCACAAGCTTGTTGATCATAATGATTCTTAATATTTGCCAAAATGATAAAACTGTTCCTCCTAAACAATCCCCTAAACTAAAGGTAACAATTTAAAAACTGAGAAGATATTTACAATATATAGCTATTTAGCATAAAGACAACAAATAACTCTTACAAATCAAAAAAAAAAAAGAAGAAAAGAAAGAAAAATGGGAAAGAAAAGGAATTCAACTGAAGGAAAAATAGAAAAGTCTACAAAACAAAAAGAAATCTAAGGTGGTGGAGAGATGGCTCGGTGGCTAAGAACGCTTGCTGCTCTTCCAGAGGACATGAGTTTGGTTCCTAACATCTAAGTCAGAAGGCTGACAACCATCTGTAACTCCAACTCCAGGGGATCAATCCAATGCTTCTTTCTGGCCTCTGTGGGCACATTCAAATGCACATACCCACATCACACACACACACACCTACACATGATTAAAAATAATAAAGTTAAGTTTTACAAGGGAAAGAGTCTATAGCATGAGAATCAGAAATATCGAGACAATGGATTATGGCCTTTGACTTGTAAAAGCTAAAAATGACAATATCAAGTATTAAGAAAGACCTTTAGTCACGTGTATTTGTTAGCATGAGTATAAATTCATATAACCCCATTGAGAGTTCAGTATCACCTCTTAATGCCAAGCCTTCACACCTACCCTCTAAAGCAGCAACTGAGCCTCTATACACACTTTTAGGTCTTTCATAGACATACATGTAGGAAGCATGTACAGACAGCTCATATATTCTCACAAATATGGAGAGGCAGGCGGATTTCTGAGTTCGAGGCCAGCCTAGACTACAAAGTGAGTTCCAGGACAGCCAGGGCTATACAGAGAAACCCTGTCTCGAAAAACCAATAAATAAATAAATAAATAAATAAATAAATACTAGTAAGAGTTAAATATGCAAATATTCAACAATAGAAGATAGCAGTTATACTGAATGACTACAGTAATATACAATAATAATATGAATAAATTTATCTAATGTAGGTGGAAACCCAAGATTATATTCAACACAATCATATAAAAACTAAGGTAAACAGGATTATGCATTCTATAAAATTATACACGAGGAAGAGACTACCCCACATTATTCTCAGTGATGACTATCTGGATCTAATAGGAGGTGAAGTCAAGGGGATCAAGGACAGAGGAAAAGAATGCATAGATACTGGAGGAGGCAGAGTGGTGGTCCATGAGTACTCAGTATGACAGTTAGTGCTTCAGTAGTGTGTATGCCTGAGGTTTAATAAAAGAAATAAATTACATGTAATCTATTCAATGAAAACTCTGAAACAGCCAAAATAATCAACCCTTTTGTAACTACAGGGCAGAAAAAAAAAAAAAGGCTAATGTATAAAAATACATGCTACTTAGCACACATTAGCATGTAGGTGGCAAATCTTCTAGAACCCAAAATAAATTCCAGAGTCTATCATAATTACTTTCCAATAAATTAAAATGCCTATGTGCCCAGACACTAAACCTTTAACTAATTAGGCAAATAAAGTAGGTGTTGCAAATCTTTTAAATGGATATACTTTACTATTAATTCTATATAATTCTTGTGTATCAGTTCATCTTTATAATGCAGTAGTTTAGCAAATGTATATTGGGTATTGTAAACAATCTACAGGTAACTGAATGCAAAAGGGAAGACTGTAGGTTATAAACAGATACTATACCATTTCACATACAAAATTTAAGCACGAAGAATTCTGAGATCTAGAAGTAGCAGAGAATAAATTCCCTATTCATTTCAAGGAAAATTGTATTTGTAATATCACCTATACACATCCTTTAGTAAAATGCAAATGCTATTATTGTTTGGGGAATGACAAGATTCTTTTAAAAATGCCTTATTTATTTTGATTTTAACTTTATGTGCATTCGTGTTTTGTCTGCATGTATATCTGAGAGCATCAAACCCCTGGAGGTGGAGTTAGAGGTATCTGTAAGCTGCCATGTAGATGCTAGGAATTGAACCTGGGTCCCTTGGAAGAGCAGCCAGTCCTCCTAACCACCAAGCCATCTCTCCATTTCTCCACAAAGACTCACACAGACACACAGACACCACCATCTCCCCACCTTCTTCACACCCTTTTGAGACTAATAGTTCCTATGTAGCTCTGGCTTTCCTGTAACTTTACATATACCATGTTGACCTTAAACTCAGAGATCCCATCACTTGGGAGGGAGAGGCATTTGGCTGAATCTATGAATGAAGAGCCTGAGGATACAAAGGTTAACTGTAATTGAGTATGACAATAACTATAATAAAATTCTCATAAAATGATCAAGACAGTTCTCATTATAAGGTAACAAATGAAGCCTTCCTATTAATATTCTGAGCATCTTCTAATGCCAACACTGAACTAGGTTGTAAACAAACTAAAATTTAAACTATGAAGTCACTTGAGAAATCAACCCAATGTTAATTTACTTAACATTCTTGTTTGTTGGTTGATTGTTTCCCTGTTTTTTGTTTTTGAGGCAGCATCTCACTATTTAGCTCTGGCTATCCTGGAACTAACTATATAGACCAGGCAGGCCTTGAACTCAGAGCACACTCTATGCTTCTCCCTCTGAGTGCTGGAATTAATGACATGTGCCACCATGCCTGACAACTTAATTCTCTTAAGCTTAGTTTCCTAATTCATACAATAAAACTAACATATCTTACCCTACTAGATCTTTGTGAATATCAAATAGGTATAAAAGATACCTAAGAACAATGTCTGATATGTAGCAAATCTATTTGCACTTTCATAAAACTCTACCACTACAAATGTTATTGTGCTATTCTAGAAAGTAAAAATCATCCTGACATGTTTAGGTCCTTCAGCAGTTTTGGCAGATATTCAAATGACATTAACATCTGTAATTTAAGGGTAACTACCTACCATAACTTTTCTCTTGAATAAATCTCCTTTACCCAAACAAACACTTTAGGAACTTTGATGAAGGAGATGAATCACTAAATTATTTTAAATAGTTTCTTCTACTCAATATTTGGTTCTGTGTTCTCTAAAATTACTTCAATAGTCATCTGGAGATTCTTGATACTTTTCATTAATCCCAGTTTTCTTAGAAATAAAATTTGGGGTTTTTTGTTGTTTTTTTGTCTCACAAAAATAAGTTTCCTGCTATGATTCAAATTTTTAAAAAAGTAGGAATACTATTATATAGAAGCTAGAAACTGTTTAAATTTTAAAACAGCCTGCTTTTGTTTTTATTATAACAAATATTCTTCCTTAAGCCTTCAAGTCTCTCGCTAACAAAGTTAATGTGCACCCTATTAATGCTTTCTTGTTTAATAAGCCTCCACTTTATTAGTGAGAGTTAAAAATGATACTCACAGACACATTATAGTAAGGATGAAGACAAAATAATGTGTTTCAGATTTACAAATTTGCCTTTCTAGAAGCAAAGGTAATTAGCAAGTCAATTCTAGCTCTAGCAAAGTATTTCAAATTCTGCAGTAAGATTAAAAATGAAACTGAATAAATAAATATTTCATTGATGTTATAATCAGTATCTAGTGGGAAACAGTATTAAGACAAGAGATGGTAAAGTAACAGTGTTTAGCCACTAAACACATCTTACAATTGGTTACCTACTAAACCCATCTTACAATTGGTTACCTACTAAACCCATCTTACAATTGGTTTCCTACTAAATACTTAGTTGTGTTTGGCAGAAAATCACTAAGAGCTAATTTTCCATCTAAATAAATTCAAACAATTTAGAAGCTTTAAAAAATGACTCTTTGAATAAATTTTTGGCAAATATCAAGCCAATGTACTTTTCATGACTAGACGAAATAAGTGAATAAATGAGGTTTAAATTTATGGCTATAATAGGGAGCAATATAAATATTTTAGTAAACATAATAAACTTTAAATGCAATAACTTTTACTAGAACTGAGAATACAATAAACAAAGAAAAATGTCCTCAATATATAATGACAATGTAAAAGTTATTATTAAAGTACCACTTAAAAACTAGTTTTTAGAGGAAGCTATACTTTACTATAAAACGTAACAGCATTGGGTGTTCTTTTGATTCCACTTTTTAAATTGTCATATTTAAAGGCTTTTATCATTCTTTAACTGCTTGTTACTACTAAAATTGACCTTTCTAATAAAAAGGCCCTAAAAATAACTTAATAAGAAAGGCTTTCCGTTACAATGCCAAAATAAGTGCCATTTATGCCAACCCCCAGAAAATATAAGGATGCCATACATTTTATAATTCTAACACCATTGATTTAAAAAAAAGAAAAAAATGCTGCCATTTTAATGGTATATTCTCATCAAAATCAACATATGCTTTTCATATTTCAAAATAAGGCAATATATGCTATTTCAAAAAAAATTTAAGACCAAAAGTACACGCTTACTTTTAGAAGCATGTAGCAAATGAGTGTTGTGAAGCGCTGCCTACTAAAAGCTAATTGTAGTTAAAAGGTTATACAGTGGCATTTTCAAAAGACAGGAAGTTCATCTTTACTTTTCCAAAGGATTCCACAAGTGCAGTAGTGCACTAGTGTATCCTGCTGAAGTCTGTAATTTTTGTTTAAGATATTGCAAATATCATAGCAATGTGTTTAAACTTACATCTGATTGCCTGAATATACCAGGCTTATAATGAGCTTCAGAAAGAAATGCATTTCAAAAAGAAATTTACACATTGAAGCAACTAGTAATTTTGTCATTAAAAAAAAAAAAAACCAACCCTCTAATGCAACTATTAAAAACTGCTCAACTTCCAAAAGAAATCCAAGTGTCTCCGTTCTCACCTCTAATCTTTGAGTAGCCAAAATATCAACACATTAAAACAAAGCAAACCCAGTTTAGAGACAAAATTTTAATCCAGATGTAAACGTCTCGTGAATACTCCAAAGTAATGAAAAAATAACCAACAGAATAAACTTAAAAGTCTCCTACTCCATAGAGATCTCAAAACAAAAATTGTGCTTACTTCATCAAATATTTAGCTAGAAATAGGAAAAAATAATATTGCTTCGACACCGACTACACTAATTACGCCACCTATTTTGTTATCTTCTGCGGACATGTGCTGCCTAACGTTTTCACTTAATGAACTGTTCTCTGGTTTGTAAACAACTTCTGTAGTTCTCTCTCTCTCTCTCTCTCTCTCTCTCTCTCTCTCTCTCTCTCTCTCTCTCTCTCTCTCTCTTGTGTCCAAACCAGAGGGAAAATGAAAGTGTGTGTGTTGGGGGGAAGCATCAATATCTAAACTTCCGGATGTGAGCAGGGGGAGCCATCGAAGGGACCACCACCACCACCACCTCCCTCTCTCTCTCTCTCTCTCTCTCTCTCTCTCTCTCTCTCTCTCTCTCGGAGTTCAAATGGAAAAGTTGGGAGAGAGACGCGGCCCGCAGATCACGCTCCAGGCTCTCGGTCACCTGAAGGGGCCTGGCAGCGCAAGGCCATCACTTTTGAGCGAGCCCTCGGGGGCTCAAGTTCGGGGGCGCTCTTTGTGCGGTCGGAGGGGAAAGGGAGGGAACCGCCCACAGCCTGGGAGTCATTCAATGGAGTTAGGGAGCGGGGCTGGGGGGAGGGCGGGGCGGTGACACCCGGAGGGGACCCGAGCGAGCGCACGGCCCCGCCCGCGGGGACGGGGTCCCGCCGCCCGGTGGCCTCCGAGAGCGCGCGCGGGAGACCGGGTCCCGGGTCGGAGAGGCGGCTCCGGCCCGACACCCCGCGAGTTTCCACACCTAGCGGGCCAGGGGCACGCCGCGCAGCGTCCCCGACCCCGACCCCGCGGCCGCCTTCGCCCCCCGGTTTCCCCGGGCGGCGCTCCCGCAGGGCCGCGGCCCTTACCTGCAGCTCGGTGAGGAGGATCTCCCCCCGGTCGGGGTTGGACGCCATAGCGCTCCGCTCGGGCCTCCGCACCCACCCGAAGGCGGCCGGCGGCGCGGCCGACGAGGGAGAAGGCGGGACGGGAGAGCCGGGCGGGGGGTGAGGACCGGAGAGAAAGCAGCAGCTAGGGAGTCATGGAGGCGCGGCCCGGCTTGCAGGCGCGGCTCATGGAGAGCGGCGGGGAGCGAGGGCCCTCGCGGCGCGGCTCCCCTCACCGCCCGCCGCCGCCCGCCGGACTCTGTCCCCTCAGCCGCTCTCTCAGAGGGACGCCGGGAGCCGCCTCGGAGCTCTCGGTGCGGGGCGCAGCGGCCGCGGCAGCAGCTCCTCCCGTCGCACCATTTGGCTGTCACCGCGTCGCAAAAGCGGCCGCGCTTGGCGGCTGCCGGCGCACGTGACGGCCGCGGGCCCCCGCCCCCGGCCGGGCGGGCTCTGGGAAGCCGGGGTTGGCTGGGACCCTGGGCCAGGCGCGCGGGGCGGACTCTGGGCGGGCCCGGGTGACGGGGAGGCGAAAGGCCCGGGCTCACGTCGGCGGGAGGCGGGAAGTCGGGCGAGCAGGCCACGCCCACCGCGGCCGCGCTTAACGGCTCTGCGCGAACGCTAGGTCTGGCCTCCGGCCGGCCGCGGGGTGGGCCTCCCTTCGGCCCGCCCTGCCGGGGAGCCGCGCCCGCCCCGGGCTGTCGCTTCCTCCCTCCCCCACCTGCCGAAGCGAGTTCACCTCTCGCCTTTGGCTCGCGCGACGACCAGTAAGGTGCACCGCGAGCCAAACCGACGCGGAAGAGGCCCCCGGGAGAAGTGGGAGTGGTCAGGGCGCCAGCTACTTCTCAGTGCCGTCCCCACGGGCTGCCTTTTCCTGGAGCGCTACCCTGAACTCTGTGGTTGGGATAGAAAACTACTGCGCTCAAAGCTGACTTAACTCATTTGTTGATTTTTTTTTTTTTTAACTTAAGTTTAATGGAAAGAGATGAGGCAGAATCGACTTCGGGAAGGAACCAAAGCCGACTTTACTTGGGGAGGTATAAATGAGAACTACTTAGAAGCAGAGCCTACTTTGTAGTGAGCCATCACTAGCTGTCTAGCAGCCAATCGGAATTAGCTACTTAGTAACATAGAGTAACTTGTGGGAAATTAGGCTTCAACACTTATGTATCACAAGTATCAACAGAGACTCTAACCCGTAGCTTTTGTCTAATCAATGAGTGGACACTTCTGTAAACGCTTCCCTTGGGGTTCTGAAGATTAAGTGCATATAATATAGCTGGTTAAAAGCAATGTGGACAAAGTGATGATGGCTATTTAGGTGAGTATGAGGAGTTAAATGGCAGGTTCCAGGTGGGTAGCTACAAGTCTGAGAAGCACTTTCCGTTTCATGTGACATTGATGCAGGCTCCGGCAGAGTTTTCTCCAAGAGTCTCATTGAAATCAGAAATCATTGAAAATCTAGAGTTCTGTGACTCTGACTCACAATATATTGACAAAATTTTTCTGTTCTGTACTTCAAAAGTTTTACTATTTATGTTTAATGAATTGCCTGGGTTGAAAACGATTAAAGCAACAAGTGCCTTAATTATTAAGTTACATAATCAACTTTAGAATGTGTTTAATGGATGAACACTGTTACTTCACCAAGTATCCTCTTAAGGAATACTGTTTCACTCTAGAAACTGATTATAGCTTAAGTGAAATATTTGTAAACATACATCCAGTTTCATCATACTGCAGAATTTGAAATACTTTGCTAGAGCTGGAATTGGCTTGTTATTAACCTTTGCTTCAAGAATGGCAGATCTGTAAATCTGAGACACATTACGTTGTCTTCATACTTGAGTAACATTTTTAACTCCTGCTAATAAAATGGAGGCTTATTAATCAAGGAAGCCACAAGGAACTAAGAGCATTTGGAGAAGCCAGGACGTTTGATTACCTTCCCTGGTAACTAACAGAGAGAGACCCTGGAGTCATGAGTAGGATTAAGAGAGAGTCTACAGCAAGTAAATGGGGAGTCCTCTTGAGGAGTAGCGTTGTGTCCAAAACACTATATTACAATTTTAAATGGTAGCTACAAAGTAGTAGGGGGGAGCTAATGCTAGTATGATTTTTATTGTAAAGTATACACAACAAAACTTATCATTTAAAGTGGGTCACTAGATTCCTACTGATATGTTTTTCTTTTTTAATATTTTACCTTTCTTCAGGAAAGAGTTAAGAAACACCATATATACATAGCAAGTAGTTAACTATTGAGAAGTATTGCGCAATGCCAGGTGTGATGCTATACTCCTTGAATCCCAGCAATTGGGAGGCAGCAGCTGGCAGAAGTCTGTGAGCTTGTGGCCAGCCTGCTCTACATAATGAGTTCCACAACAGCAAGGGTTACATAGATGCTAGACAAATAGAAACACAATAATATTTCTTTAGAAAAAAGAAAAAAATTCACCTGGAACCTGCCATTTAACTTCTCATACTCACCTAAATAGCCATCACCACTTTGTCCAAATTGCTTTTAACCAGCTATATTATATGCACTTAATCTTCAGAACCCCAAGGGAAGCGTTTACAGAGAGTGTCCACTCATTGATTAGACAAAAGCTACAGTTTAGAGTCTCTGTCAAAATTTGATATAAAAAGAAAAATGAGTGTTCTTTAGAAAATCAAATTTAGATCTAAAGAAAATATGTTCACATTTCAGCAGCATGGAATTTTGAAGCTAGGAGACAAACATGTAGCCTTGCTCTTACAGTAGTACAAAATAACCCAGTTTAGCTAATTGGGGAGGAAATAGTACTATTACTAAGTGATGCAGGAAAAGAACTAAGTCTTAGAACTGGCATTCCATTTGCCACCTGGGCTGGTTTTAATCTGCACTGTGCTTTAAAATAGAATCCTCATAAACTGAATTCAAAGAGCATTATGACCCTCAGATAGTTACCATAGGAAAAGACTTCAATCTTTCATAGTCCTAGTGTTAAAGCCAGTATATTAACTTCAATGTTACAAACCATCTGCAAGTGTAAACAACAAGTGCACAGGTTTTAATAGTATAGGAAGTTTTTTTTGAAATTAGTTGTGCTGGGGAAACTAGTACAACCCAAAGGGAAGGCAGAAGACCTGCAGGATTATAGTTTGGAAAGCAAATTAGCTTAGGCTAAAAGCTACCACTTAGCTCAGTCTCTCTCTCTCTGTGTGTGTATGTGTGTGTATGTAGGTATGTAGGTAGGGATGGGAGAAGATAAAAGTGAATCACACTTATCAGAGTGCTGCATGCTTAAGTTGTAATGGAAACGCTTATCACTTTGATTCAGAAGTGTTGTGTTCAGGTATGTTTCAGCCCTGCTTATAAATGTTCTTAGAGAAGCCTAAGTACAGTTGACTTCATCGTAGTCTAGTTTATATTTAACAAGAACAAAAAAGCAAGGTAATTTAAATTTCTCTTAGTCATTAAAATATCTAGTTTGTGTCACTCATTATACAGCATCTTTTAAATTTTTCAAAAATATTTTAAAGATCTTTAGAGATAAACACACACACAGTTTCAATTGCCTCTGTCTTCCTCTTTTTGACTTCCTTTCAGAACTTTTTAGGGGAAATTGTGGTAGAATTAACATTATGCTTTTTCAGTCCTGTTGAAACAGACAGCTATTCAGATGACCTGTCTGTCCAGTGTCCAGAGAGTAAATGGTAATGACAGTAAGAATCCTAAATCTCGGGGAGACAAAGTGAGCTCCCTGGCCAGCCAGGGAGATAGTGCAGTCACGAGGGTGTTTGCTATGCAGGCATGAGAAACCCTGTATCCCTCAGATTCCAGGTAAAAAAGCCAGGCACAGTGGTACACACTTATAATGGGAATGCTGGGTTGGAGGTGCCAGAGGAAAGAGGCAGATCCCTGCGGATCATTGGCCAGCCAAGCTTTGTCAAGTTGGCTGAGTTTCAGGTGAGTGAAAAACCATGTTTCTAAAAACAAGGATGATGGCAGCTGAAGAAAGATTAACCTTTAACCTCTGTCCTTCACACACACGTGTGTGCACCTACACAATTGTGTGTATACACAAATACACAAAACATTTTTAAAATAATATCTTGTCATCCCTTTAAGAATGGCCTTACCAAAATCATTCTTTTGTACACCCTCTGCAGATAACTGAGAAAAAACATGAGGACAAGGACACACAAGAGTTAAGTCAGCTGTGGTGATTATGGCAGATAGGTTTGAGCATTATCAGTCTAGCCCTCATCCCCTACACTGGAAATCTTCCCCCCCCTGAGAAGACGTCTCTGAAGCCATGATGGCTGAGCTTAATTTAGATATTCCAGTAAACTGGAGTACTGAGATCCATTTACAGTTGAGTCTGCATGGGAATTTGAAGATGCTAGACTAGGGAGAAAGTACTAGGGCTGGGTGGCATTTTCTAAGGCATATCCGATCTCTGTCTTCATGGAACTTGCTGTTTTATGAAATAGACATAGTAATGACAAGTTAAATTCAGGCTTATTTTGCTTTTTGTGGTTCCTAGGTTGGCCCAGGGCCTTGCCAATATTAGGCAAGTGCTGTACCACTGAGGTACACTTCCACCACCCCTCCCCCTTTAACTTTTAACTGGAGACAATCTTGCTAAACTGCCAAGCTGGCCTTGAACTTGCAGTCGTCTTGCCTCAGCCTCCTGAGCTCTAGGATTACAATCCTGTGCCACAGTGCATTTTTGCTCAGGTTACTTTACACAAAGGTCAAACAATCCTTTTCTGATTCTTAGCACTGCAAGATAGGATAAATATGGGCAAAAGAAGAAATGTTAAAACAAACTCCAAGGAGAGATAATAGAACCAAGTTTCTAACTACTGAAAGGCCAATCCAGCTACAACAAAGAGATGGGGCAGTATGCAAGCTCAAAGACTGTACCTCCGTCAGGACAAGCTGCGCTATCAGAAGGTTGTCTCCTGCTGTATGCCCTCGTGGCTCTGTTCCTTGTCTTCAGTTTGAACCCAGACCAACAGAGCAGCCAAACTTTTGTATGCTGAATAACAAGGGTCAGGGTACATAAGCCTCAAACATAGAGGAACACCACAACCAAGGAGCTGAATGCAGGTGAGTAATGGATGGATTCCATGCTACACTAAGACTTATCCTAACAGCAGCAGGAATTTCCAATTTTAATAGACACACTTGAACATGGTGAGGAAAACAACAGTTTGGAAGCAAGAGAATTAAGTTTGAGGAAGAAAATTAGGTCCATTCAGTTTTCCACCTCCAAAGTTGTATTTTATAGGGTCATGGCAGTGAAAATGCTTTTAAAAACACCCATTTTATTGATAGGTAAGAGGACCTGGTTTGGTGGCACATGCCTTTAAAAATCTCAGCACACTACAGGCAGTGGCAGGCAGAGCACTGTGAGTTCAAGCCAGACAGGGCTACATAGTGAGACCTCGCCTCAAGCAACGACAAAAACTAGGAGCATAAAATGATGTGCAAGTGGAAGCAGAGATGAGAATCTGTGTTGTCAGGAAGGGAGGTGAAGCACAAAGCTAGCTTGCTGTGTCTTCCAGCCTTCCAGGAAGTCCTATTGTGATGCTTATTTTGTTTGGGGGTTCTTTAAGACTTCCTTAATCTTTAACTGTGAGCATGCGTGCATATGTGTGTGTTTATATGTATGTGTGTGTGTGTTTGTGTAGTGTGTGTGTGTTCCCATACTGACCTAACTGGATTGTCAAGGGCATAAGCAGCAGTGAAAGAGTGACCACAGTCCTGACTAGAGGGCGCAAGCACAGAAGCACACCAGCACAGCTTATCGGATGCAGCTTTTGCTTCTAAAGACTCCTTCATTGTCTGGTACTTGTTCCCAAAAGATCCCAACCCAAGCACATGGACAGATTATAAATAATAATTACATCTTATGCCTGATGGAGCCTTGCCACAGTACTTGGTTTTCACATTTTATAGGCACTTACAGTGCATATAATATAGCTCTTCTCTTGGCCTTTAATCACTAGAAAGGCATGCATGATTTATATAGCCCAATATAGTATTTTACAAGTAGTAAATAACTGTTTTTCTTTATATTTCTGAATGTATAACAGTGTTAGCCAGGAACTCACTAGCCAGAGAGTAAAATATCCTTGCCTTGGGTGTTCAGTGTCAGAGCCTCTAAAGTTTGGAGCCTCTTTCTTCCACTCGTCTTCATCGCTCTCTGGCAGGCTCTCTTCACATGCTTGCTACTCTTCCTTCCCACATACATTTTCACAGCTTCCACACTGCCTGTATTTCTTGATAGTGCCGACATTATTGTGGACCAGGAACTCAATCCGTGGCCAGTCATCAACTCACTCTCCAGCATCTCCAGAGCTCACTGACGCTGTACGCTTTGATGCCTTTCACTTCCACACTGAGTCCACCTCTCTTTTCCTACCCTGCAGAAACAAGTGAATCTCTTTCCTTTTCCTGTTATACTTTGATCATTCTCAGATCCTGATGTCTCGGTGGTTATCCCAAATAAAATTATTGGGAAATTTCTTCCAGGTATATAAAAAGTTCTCCATCAGAAAATTCCACATTCTTCTGAAGAAGAAGAATACATGCTCACTGAAGTCTAAAGTAGTAAAAAGGCATTTAAACAATTGGGAAATTAAAGTTTAGTTTTTACAGTTTATTTTTCCTTTTATTGAAAATCTTATTTAATGATAGATTTTTTTGTTTTGTTTAACCATGTAAAAACATCCTGATTATGATCCCCCTACCCTGACTCTCCCCAGTTCCTCTCCACCTTCCTTCCCACCCAGATCTACCCCTTGCTATCATTAGAAAATAAACATGCTTCTAGAGAATAATGATAAAATAAAAGATAAGACAATACCTAACATACTGCAAATTGACAAAATAAACAAAAGAAGGAAAAGAGCCCAAGAAATGGCACAAAAAACCTACACTATATATGCAGAGACCTACTGGCTCCCTCAGGAATCCATGAAAGCACACGACTGGAAGCCATAATTTATACATAAAGTGTTTAATAGAATCCTCCTCAGTCTTGGGGACTGAATGTCCACCCTAACTTTAATGTTCTGGAATCCTAACATCATATGTGATGTCAGGAGGTGGGCCCTTTGGCCATAAGAAGAAAGCCTAGATTACTTTTGTCGACACTGACCAAATACCTGACAAGAAACAGGGAGGAAAGATCGGTTCAAGCTCATGGTTTTATAGCAGCTGTGGCTTCCTCCATGATGTTGGGGACTTCTGGCATGAAGTAAGATTGCCTTGGAAATGGGTAGCAACCACTAGTAGCTATAGACTTACTGCCCTGTGTCTTCCATATGCATAAAGTTCTACCTCCATAAACAATGCAAACGTGTCAGCCCATGGGAGAAATTTCCTATGAGTAGCACTTCATGGATGAGATTAGTGTCCTCATAGAAGAGACTCCAGAGAACTCCTGTGTTCTTGTGTACAGTGTGGGTACGCTAAGAATCCTAGAGTCTTCACCTGGAAAACAGCCTTCACTGAAGCACAATTGTGAGGGCAGAATGCTCTGGGACGTCCTTCTATCAGAACTGTGAGAAACTCAAATTTCTATCTTAGTAAGCCATCTATTCTGTGTTTTGTTTTAGCACCTGGAAATAATATAAACATTGAGGATGTCTTATATTCTTAAGATATTATCAAAGACCTGATGAGTTACATCTTCTGAAGTTAAAACTAAAGAAGGGTGATTTTTGTTTGGTTGGTTTTTTTAGATTTATTTATTCTATATATGTGAATACACTGTTGCTGCATTCAGACACACCAGAAGAGGGCATTGGGGATCCCATTACAGTTGGTTGTGAGCCACCATGTAGTTGCTAAGAATTGAACTCAGGACCTCTGGAAAAACAGTCAGTGCTTTTAACCACTGAGTCCCCTAAAGAAGTATGAAAACACAAGACTATACAGGCTTACATCTAACCTTTAAAATAATGGTTTTATTCCCTCTCTCATTTAAAAGATGTCATAAGGGTGAAAAAGATAATTGCCATTCTAATACTGTTATAAAAATGGGTTGGAACTTGCATGTCTTTTGCAGTCCCCCAAACCACAGTTGGAGAACAGCTAACCTGTAGAGCTGCCTCTGATGACCTGACTTGCAATATTCTGTGCGAATGAGATCTCTGTGCTTTCAGAGCTTTTGACTTTCTACACCATCTTAATCATTTTCTGTTACTATAAAGAAAAGATTGAGACTGGCTAAGGTATAAAGTAGAGTCAGATCTTGTATTTTACGGTTCTGGAGATTACAAAGTCCACATCCAAGTGGCTGGACCTAATGAAGACCTCATGCTGTTTTAACTCAAAAAAGAAAGTAGAAGATCAAACATTCCTATATAAACAAGACAAAACATAAAAGGGACACCCTCTGTCTTAGGGGTTCTATTGTTGCTATGAAGCATTGTGACCAAAGAGCAAGTTGGGGAGGAGAGTTTATTCAGCTTATATTTCCACATTGTAGTTCATCATTGAGGGAAGTCAGGACAGGCTCTCAAACAAGGCAGGAATCTGGAGGCAGCATCTGATGCAGAGGCCATGGATGGGTGTTGCTTTCTGGGCTTATCATGGCTTGCTCAGCCTGCTGATAGAACTCAAAACCACTAGCCTAAGGATGGCACCACCCACAATGGACTGGGACTTACCCCATTAATCACTACTTAAGAGAATGTCCTACATGTTTGCTTATAGTTCAATCCAAATGGAAGTTCTATTGGATGGTTTTATCTCAACTGGACATAAGCTATAGTCATCAGAGAGGAAGGTGCCTCAAGTGAGAAAAATTACTCCCTAAGGTACAGCTGTAAGGCATTTTCTTAATTAGTGATCAGAGGTGGAGGGCTCAGCCCACTGTGAGTGGTGCCATCGCTGGACTGTTGGTTCTGAGTTCCATAAGAAAGCAGGCTGAGCAAGCCCTGTGAAGCAAGCCAGTAAGCAGCACTTCCCCATGGCCTCTGCAGCAGTTCCTGCCTGGAGCTTCCTTCTCTGCTTGAGTTCCTGTCCTGACTTCCTTTGTAAAAGCACTATAGAAGTGTAAGTTTACTAAATTCATTCCCAACTTGCTTTTTGGTCGTGGGGTTTTTGTTGCAGCAATAGAAATCCCAACTAAGACATAAGTATTTTTTTAATTGAGGTTCCCTCTCTCAGATGACTGATGTGCTGTCAGGTTGACATGAAACTATCCAGCACACCATCAGTTAGGATAACCTGCTATAGGGCTATCTGATCCAGTGACATGAGAATTAACTAGGTTATATTCTCATGAAAAAGGCACTAGTCCCTTCTACTCCCTATTCAGATATTAATTTATTGAGATGGGGTCTTATTACACAGCCCATTCTGGCTTCAAACTCAACCCTCCTATTTCAGTCTCCAAAGTGGAGTTAGAGTATATGTCACTGCACCCAGCAGCAATTCTTTTAATGTCCAAATCATCTGTTATATAGTAGGAACCAAATTTCAACATGAGTCTTAACTGGGGCCATACCATATTCAAACCATAGTAAATGACATGGGCTTTTCCCATGAGAAGTTGTTAATACAAGAAAAATTTGAGTTGTCTGTCAGAATGAAAAAGGAATATGAGCAGGAGAATGCCTATGTAAAACATGCCCATTTTACCAGTGCTTACTTTAGAGCAAAACAGCAACTGTAAATGGCAGTGCAGATGAATAGGTGCAAAAACTACTGACCATGTACAACACCCAGAGTGCTGAGGACGAAGAACCCCTTGGGACACTTGCTTCCTCTGGTTGGTTCCTCAGCACCAGGCTACTATGTGTATAATGAAACGGTGGTAACAGACTCCAAAACATTGGCTGAAAGAACACAGGGATGTCCTCCTCTCCTCTGATTGCAGTTTGCATGTGTCTTCTGTCCTCTCAGAGGTGTGTTTGCACCCTGCCTAAAATGGCATTACTGGGAACTGCTGTGGAACCTTTCAAGAATCTGCCTACTGTCAGGGAGATACTTCCTGAGAATAAAGGCAATTCTCATGTAACCCTGTGGTCATTCTCGCTTGAGGTTCCTTTGGAAGAAACAAGGCTAACCCTACTCACCATCCTTTGCTTCCAAGCTTCACATATGTATTATATATGCTCTAGAGAAACAGAACTAGTGTGTGTGTGTGAATGTGTGTATATATATATATATATATATATATATATATATATATATATATATATATGATATATTATTCACATATGTGATATATATATGAAGAAGATTATTAGATTGGCTTCTTACAGGCTGTGGCCTACCTTGTCTAACAATGGCTGTCTACCAACAGAAAGTCCAAGAATCCAGTAATTATTCCATCTTGAGGCTAGACGCCCCAGCTGGCCTTCAGTGTACACTGGAATCCTGAAGAAGTCAGCTCTTCTTTTCCTTTTTTTAGGCTGCCACTAGAAGGTGTGGCCAAAATTTAGGATGGATCCTCCTATCTGTCTTAGTCACCACTCTAGTGCTGTGAAGGGACATCACAATCAAGGCAACTCTTAGAAAGGAAAGCATTTAGTTGAGGGCTTGCTTATAGTTTCATCATGGCAGGGAGTATGGCAGCATGAAGGTATTGTGCTGGAGAAGTGGGTGAGAACTATATCCTGATTCACAGTTAGATTAAGAGACACTGGGCCTGGAGTAGACTTTTGAAACCTCCAACCCCAACCACAACAACACACCTCCAGCAGGGGCACCCTGCTCCAACTGGGTACTAAGCATGTAAATATGTAACCCAGCAGGCCATTTTCATCCAACTGCCTCAAAAGATTCGGATTTCCAGTGGGTCTTCCCACTGCTAATGATTTAATTAAGAATACTTCATAGGAGTACTTAGCTACTTGGGGTTCTGTTAATCCAGCTGTGGTTAAACTGACAACCAAGACTGGCATCACAACATGTGACCACTTACTCTGACACCCTTCACGGCTGTCACTATCCACCATGAGGCAGTACAGCCAAGGAATGGCCCTCATTACAGAGATGAAGTGATTTGGACTTCAAGCCTCAAGAACTGTGAGCTTGATTTGTTTGTTTGTTTGTTTGTTTGTTTGTTTAATTAAATGCTTCTCTTCATAAATAACCTATTTAAAAGAATTTTGTTATTGTAATGAAATGCTTGAGCATTGGACTGCACAGAGCAGCGGGAGTGGTCAGGCTGACTCTGACCTGGAAAGCTAGTAAAGGACTTTAGTCATCTCTTCCTTGTTGTTCCGCTAGTCATTACAGCACTCTCTGCAGTTGCATATTTGAAAGCAGGACAGGGAATTCCATGACCTACTTTCTAAGAAGAAAATCATGAGATTAATAATGTTCTATGTCTTGAGGCTAAGACTCAAAAATAGACATTCCCAGTCACATTGCATTGTAAGAAGGTAGTCACTTGATCATATCCAGTTACAGAGGGAGCTGAGGAGTGTCTCTGAGCAAATGTCATGGGCCTATCCACAGCTCCTCCTCTAGAAGGCAAGGTTTTGATGGACAGTTAAGAGTACTCACTATATACTCCGTGAATTTTGCTATCAGCAAAGCATTCAACTTTTCCAGCTCTGTAAGTCCAAATCAATAGCTACATGATTCTCTAGGACCTAGAATAAACTGACTGTGGCAGTTCAAAACTGTTCTAAGAATTTGGAACATGTTCTCTTAGCTGGAACCATCTTAGAACCCAGGGACCATTCTGTAAGAACATGAAGCCTCAAGGAGAGACCATGTACCAATGTTGTGGTCAGTAGTGATAACTGAGCCAAGCTGTCATTTATATATGTCAGTTCTCATCGTTTCTGGCTCTGGGTTGTTTAAATCATCTAACTTGAGGCTATAGACATCAAGGAAAGAGACAATCCTTCCTATGCCTTGTCCAAATTCCCTAACCATATAATTTTTGGCCATAATAAAAAGGTTTTCTTAGTTTGGTTTTTAAAGGGAGTGGAGGACATGGGGTACAATTAATCTTTAGGGAGTACAGCCTTAGTTGTATAGTGCCCTTGATAGAAATTTTCTGAAATATTTAAATTATCTACTTTTATAGTTTAATCACTCATTTTATATTTGCTGAATACTATATTTTAGTGCAGGTGCCTTAAGTTACACCTTATAGAAGCCAATTGTATTGACTGTTGAGTTTCTGTATAGACTTTTTGTGTGAAAAAAAAAATACCATCAGACTTTGTATCCCCGAGCATTCAGTATCATCAGAGGCTGCTGATAAGTATCACATGCTTATAAAAACTTGTTTAATTGATATTTTTAATTTACAATAAACCAGGTTATAAGTACCCGTTCTTTGTGTACACACATATCATGAATTCAGGTGTGGCTAGAAAGACATTTTTCTATTTAAAAATAAGAACCACTAGTTATAAGCACTTCTAAAATATAAAACAACCTAAAGTACATCACTTTATAAAGATTTTTATGAAAGGTGCCCTATTAAAGATACTATTTTGGAAAAGTGTATTATAGTCATTTGCATATTTATTTTTATATGCTGATAATTCATATGATCTGTGTATTGCTTTAACAATTTAACTATAAGCTGCTTACCAAATGAAGTTTTATTTTTAAGGTATCTAACTACATACACATATATTAGCAGTTTGAAGTCCAGACTCAGCTGTGTTGCTGTGCTGCCTACCCATCATAGGCAAACCTCCCCAGTCCTTCTTTAGAGAACTATGTAGAGGATTCAAATACTGTCCTTCATCACTAGAATGAGGCTTATGAGATCCCAGCAACATGTATCTGGGACCATGTTTCAGACTGTGCTGAAAAGCAATCTGCTAAAAGCCCTCTGAAGCAGTTTAGACAACGTTGACTTAGCTGCAAGCCATGTGAACACCTAGTTGGTTGACTTGAAATTGGAGCTGCAGACAAGAGATTCAAGATTTTCCTTCTGAGTTCACTTGCAAACGACACTTCCAATTTTTTGTGTGCTAAGAATGGAAAACTAAGAGCTATTTTAAACAAAGAATAAAAATTATCAATCTTACAAATTGAGATTTTACTAAATCTGTAGTATTGTAGACACTATTCCATTGGCAGTAGGGACATTTTAAAGGAAGTCACACAGAATTTGACATGCTTTTGGTTTTGTTCTGTTATATTGATCTTACTATAAATTCTTCAGAAATATAGCTTACTTGCTTACCTATATTATCAACATTTTCCCATGCTAACAAAAAGTCTGTATTTGGAGTGACTATTTACCTAAATATTCATGTCATCTTGACTTGATCTACAGAAAACACGACGTCTAATACTGAAGAGTTAATATAACCATTATGGTAATAAACTGTCTTATGATCTCTGATATCAAATCATACTCAACTTTGAATTTCACTATATTTAATAATAAAAGGGAAAAGATAAAGAGGTTTATTATGATGATAAAAATATGCATTTTAAGATGGTTGTTAGTAAGGATATTATTTACATTGAGTCTGTAATATGTTGAAACTCAGTATGTGCCATTTACATCCAACTACACAATGTTAAAATGCAGTTATATTTGCTTAAACAGCACAAAATAGCATAAATTCTCAGTTTCAACTCCTTGGTTGGACATGATGTGACCATAGTAATAGAATAATAAATTAAATGATTTCTTATAGCCTATTAAGGTTTTTACATTGCTTCTATTTTTCACTTTTGAATCATATTTCTAAACCCATTAACCTCCCAATGTTTTTTTCTCCTACTGATTCATGGTGTAGTCTAACATCTCTGAATGAATCATTCTTCCTTAGTCCATGCTTAACTTGCCCTAGGTACCATGCCAAAAGTTGATCTCAATTTTTGCCATACCTATCACTTTAGTGCCAAAGGAATTTAAATTCCCCAGCTATAATGATGCATGCAGTCAGCTCTTTGTTTTTCTTTGAAAGGTAAATGAAACCAGTAGCTATAAAGACCTATAAAAACTAAAGCTCATTCAAAGTGTTAAAGATTTGATATCTTATCCACATGCAGTTCATAAAGAACATCCTTGGCCTAAGGCAGTATTAATAGATGAAAGATAAGACATTCCTGGGAGAGATTTGAAGTGCGGTAGGGGTTTTCTCAATATTTTTTCCTGCTGCATTTGCTGTGAAATTGATGTGGTCTCTGGTGGCGACCGATTGTGGACAAACTAGCAGTTTCTAATGTAAGTGGCAAGATGTATTCCTCAGTATACCGTTTGTGTCTTTCTTCTGCCCTTACCTCTTCTCCGTGTTCTCTAGCCAACATCGTTAGAGATTAGCTGAAATGTATTGAAGACATTCGGGATAAAGACAGCATTCATGGTGTCCAGGCAGCTAGGAGAAAGTTCTCAAAACTTACCCCCACAGTGACACACTTCCTCCAACAAGGCCACACCTCCAAATAGTACCATCTCTTGGCCCAGACATATTCAAACCACCCCAAATATCAATGACTTTTTTTTTTCACACAACTAGAGAAAAAACACTTAGAAATCTTCATGGAAGCACAAAAAGTCCCAAAAGCTGCCAAGGCAATCTTAAACAGAAAAGGCAGTGTAAGGAGTCTAACAATGCCAGTTTCAAATTATACAGCTAATGAAACAGTGTGCTCCTGGCACAAAAACAGACAAGTAGGTGAACAGAACAGAATGTTATGCTCAGAAAGGAGCTCCCAGCTAGAGCTCTATGATTTTTGACAAAAATGGCAAAGGTGTTATGCTGAAGAAAAGACTATCTCTATAATAAATACTGCTTTAAAAAGTGTTTGTGGAGCTGAAAAGATGGTTCAGTGGTTAAGATCACTTAGTACTCTTCCAGGCGATTTGGGCTCAGTGTCCAGCACCAACATGGCAGCTCACAACTGTCTGTAACTCCAAGACCTAACACCATCACACACAAATACATACAGGCAAAACACCAATACACATAAAATAAAAACAAGTATTAAAAATATTTGCATGTAGAATACTAAATCCAAGCCCCCATATCTCATCTTGTGCTAAAATAGATTGAAAATGGTTCCAAGTTAATGCAAATCCTGAAACTTTGAGATAACTAATGGGAAAGTGGAGGAAATGCTTCACATTCTCAGCATAGGTTGTGGCTCTGTGAGTGGGACTTCAGTAACTCGGGAAATAAGAGCACATGTTGGCAGACTAATGTCAAACTAAAAACTTCTGTATAGCAAAGGACATAATTGGCCAAATGAAGACTCACTTGCAGAATGAAAAAAATCTTTGCCAAACACACCTGAAATAAAAAATTAATATCTAGGGGCTGGTGAGATGGCTCAGCGGGTAAGAGCACCCGACTGCTCTTCCAAAGGTGATAAGTTCAAATCCCAGCATCCACATGGTGGCTTACAACCATCTGTAACGAGATCTGGCGCCCTCTTCTGGAGTGTCTGAAGACAGCTACCGTGTACTTACATATAATAAATAAAATAAATCTTAAAAAAATTAATATCTAGAATATTTAAAGAACTCCAAACACCAAATCTCCCAAATTATCCAGTCAGCAATTGGATTAATAAATCAAGTAGGCACAGTTCACAAAAGAAAAAAAATATAAATAAAAATAGATATTTGAACAAGCACTTAACATCCTTATCCAAGATTTGAGTTTCCATCTTACCTCAGCCAGAATGGCTGCACCAAGAAAAGAACAAATTTTGGTGAGGTTACAGGGAAAAGATTGACCTTTTATACTCAAGGTGGCAATGTAAACTGTGTAGTCACTATGGACAATTGGAATAGAGGTTGCTCAAAAAAACAAAAATAGCTGTGCCTAATACCAAATGACCCAATAACCCTAACATCCCTGGTGTATGTCCGAAGGACTCTAAGGCAGGGTATAATAGTGGTAGCAAACACATGTTTACTGTGGTACTATACATAATAGCCAAATTATGGAACCAGGCAAGTGAGTCTTGATAGGTAATGGATTAAAAAATATGTGCACACACATAAAGGAGGATGGTATTATGTCCCTTTCAGGAAAATGGATAGAACTGGAGGTCATCCTGTTAAGCAAAACAAGCCAGACACAGAAAAATAAATAGCACATTTTCTCTCCTGTGTGGAATCTCAACAAGAAGACAAAAACAAACACAACACACGGAAGTGGAAGGGAGTGTTTGAGAAGAGGGAGGTTTGAGTACCAGTGCTCAGCAGGCCAAGAGGATTACGAACAGTGAGCACGATTGAGGTACCCGACATGTATGCTAGAAAATACCTGATAAAATCCATTATTTTGTACACTTATACACTAATTTAAAAAGGAAAATATATTGCCAATACAAACAACTGTCTCTTTTGCGCTTTCTTTTAGAACCCTGTTACTTCTGCCTTCTTCCCAGAAGTGCCTGAGGCAACCTGTACTTCATTGACCCAGAAACCCCCATCAAATCATGTAAGCCAAGAGCTTCAAATCTTTGTGTTCATTTTAAGAACACCCATGAAAACTTTCCAGGACACTAAGGTTGTGCATATCCAGAAAGCCTTCTAGTGTCTGAAGGATGTGACTTTAAAGAAGCCATGTGTGCCTTTCTGGCAGTGTAGTGGAGGAGTCTGTAGGTGCACCCAGGCCAAACAATGGGGCTGGACAAAGAGCCAGCAACCCAAAAAAAAAAAAAAAACAAAAAAACAAACAAAAAAAAAAAACCACTGCATGTTTGCTACACATTCTAAAAAATGCAGAGAGTAATCCTGAAGTTAAGGGTTTAAATGTAGATTCTCTGGCATTGACCATCGCCAGTGAACAAAGTCCCTGTGATGCACCCATGAACTTACAACAAAGCTCATGGCCGGATGAGTCCAAACATGAAGTCCCCCTGTCACATTGAGGTGGTCTTCACTGAAAAAGAACAAATTGTCCCGAAGCCAGAAGAGGAGGTTGCAGAGAAGAAAACAGTATCTCAGAAGAAATTGAAAAAAACCAAACATTTTGCATAGGGATAAAATCTGTGTAAAATAAATGCAGATAAAATTTAAAATAAATAAATGAAACCCTATCACTTTTACTAGTGCAAAATATCTCAAATCAATTAGGAATTTTTTTTTAATGAAACCATGGATGCTTTCTGGGCATACTGAAAAAGATCAATGAGTCTGGTCACTTAATCTCGGTATCCCCTGGTCTATATAGGAGAGTTAATGGAATCCATTCAGTTGACTCTTCTGAGACTCAGTCTATCATTCTCCTATGAGACTTTCTAGAAACCTTTCATTTTATGTGTATGGGCATTTTGCTGCTTGTGTCTGTGTACTGTGTGCATGCATTACCTGCACAGGCCAGAAAAGGGTGTCAGATACTCTGGGCTGGAGTTGCAGATGGTTGTATACTGTCCAGTGGGTGCTGGGAATCAAGCCTGAGCCCTCTGGAAGAGGAGCCAGAGCTCAGAGCTGCTGAACCATCTCTCCAGCCTGTCTATATGACATTTCAGCTGTCACTTTCCCAGCTCAAATGCAGTTTGGACCTGATGTCTGTTGTGTCCTCCAGCCATTTGCTACTAAGAGTCAGGAAACAGGAAGCACAACCTTGAGGCCCCTGGCTCAGGCATGCAAGTGATTTCACTGTTCCTGGAGTTCAGCCACTCATTCAAAGATGAGCAAACCCCCCCACCCCCGCGGCTCTGGCGCGGTTCTAGTTTTCTTTGTTTTTCATCTCATAAATTTAACTAAGCTCCTTTGATAAAGAGGCTATTTCCTTCCAGGTTTAGATGGCTACAGATATGCAGCTTCCCAACATCAATTTCAACTCCACTTTGCCTCAGTGTACAGCCACCTCTTCTCCTGTGGTTACAATTTGCGCGGGCCATGTTGGGTTCTGCACTTTCCTTTTTCATAATTTGTGTCCTTTGATATAAAATGAGTCCTGTAGACAGCCAAACACGGTCTATCCCTTTCCTATATTCTGCTGGTCTCTGTCCTTGAGAATATGCATTGTAGAGCACTCTAACTGCTAACAATTAGAGGGGTCCCTGTGTCAGGTTGCTGATTGCTTTCCATAGGCCTTCTTGCTGCAGTCTCTCAATCCTGTATTATCTGTGTATTTAGCTGACTTTTTTGTTCCTTTCTCGCCTACATATGTTTTTAGTTGTTTGAGAATCTCATGCATGCACAGCATGTTTTGATGAAATCTGCCCTCCCTTCCACTCCTCCCTTACCTACTCCCTCTATGCTCTCTCACAACTTCATGGCTCTCTCTCTCTCTCTCTCTCTCTCTCTCTCTCTCTCTCTCTCTGGTTTTTCGAGACAGGGTTTCTCTGTATAGCCCTGGCTATCCTGGAACTCACTTTGTAGACCAGGCTGGCCTCGAACTCAGAAATCCGCCTGCCTCTGACCGCCCGGCTCATGGCTCTCCTTTTTAAGCCCACTGAGTATACTTAGTGATGCTAGTGTGTGCACTAATGTGCACAGATGCACCTACTGGAGCCCTGCAGGGGCTACAACCCCAAAGACAACTAACTATCC
>LR749734.1:1601618-1611618 GCA_902729485.2 Mus minutoides
ATATGAGCTTGCTTTCTACTGTGAGCAGTAAGCCAGATTCTGGTTTCCTCTCCTAGGTCCTCTCTGCCATTCTCAGTCTCACGGGAACTTTACTTCAAATTTATTCCAGAACTGAGGCACCAAACTCTAAAACTGCTTTCAGACCTGAAACCCTGGGGATTTCTAGAATCTGTCCTGTTTAAGCTTTGTGTGTGTGTGTGTGTGTGTGTGTGTGTTTGTTTATTTATTTATTTATTTATTTATTTATTTATTTTTTCATTTGTGGTCCAGTGGAAATTAACCCTGGCTTTCAATTTGATCATTTTTTAAACTTTTTTCTTTTTGTATTACCTACTGTCAGTGGAAGAAGGCACTTGACAAACAGGTACCTTTACTGTCTTCTTCAATGTGCCTTCTTTGAAGTCTTAGCCCCCAGTGTAGGCCCTACTCATCTGAGATGTCTGAATACATTTTTTTATTCATATTAGGAAACCCTTAAAACTGTTTTTATTTTTTTCCAGAAATGTGAACTTTTTCATTAGTCACAATATTACTTAAGCCTTATTATATAACCAGAGAAGCCTGGGCTTTTCTATTTACTTAGTAAAGATGGAGATTTAGATAAGAAACACTCTAGGTGGCTTGGAGATAGTGTACAATGGTTGTGATTGTCTCCTGGGGGAGGTATTGTCTTCTTTGCTAATTTCCACAAAGCCCAGAATTTTATGAAAGGTTCTAATTTGTCTAATGAGGCTGTGGTCTGTACAGCTATTTCTTCTATTTTCTTTTTCATTTCTTGTTTTTGTTTTTGTTTTTGTTTTTGTTGTTTACTCTTGCCCAGGGCCAGTGCACTGCCTAGAAATGAATGTAGCTTGTGTCAGGGTGTATACCATTCACTTATTTGCTTTCTTGACCACTTCTACCTGCTGTCACTCTTGATACAGAGAGCTTTAAAAAACTATTAAGGACCCACTTTCAGTGTATGTAACTGTTGTGCAGAAATTCCAGATCTAAGAGTTCTTACAAAGTCCCTTTTCTAAACCATTGTCCTTAGACTCAGGATGGAAAGGGGAAGATTATTCTTCCTTTCCTCTTTTGGGCCAAGGAGAATGTTTACAGACATTAAAGCTAATGCCTTCTACTGAAGTAAGTTTTCTGTTGTGTTACAGCAGCCTGAGTATGCACTCACATTAGTCAGTATATGTAAATGTCACATAAATACAGCTTCAAGCATCACACAGCACACCTCTCCTCAGTATTGACTACATAGAGCAACGAGGCAGACTAGAAAGCCTGAATTTTAAGGCACAAAATCTATACTTTTGGAATTCTCAGCAACTACAAAAAGAGTTAATTGTCCTATAGGCAGACTGTAAAGATGTTTCTTCCAAACCTGAAGAGAAAATACTGAGCTCCTCTGTCTTTCAGTGAACTGGTCAAATGTATTACGTTCAGCAGGGAATCAATGACTGGTTTGGGGATCGGTTCTTATGGGTGAAGATATTTTTCTTTTTAAAGAGAGTCTATTCATTCAAGTGGGACAAAATGGCTATTTCTGTGAAGCAACAGCCTGACGGAACCTGGGTTTTAGCCCCTGATGTTTTATGATTTCAGTGTTCTATAAATGCTTTGAGGGGTGAGGCTCTTCAACTGTCACACACAACACTGCACCCCTTTGGGTTTGTTTAGCACTGCGCATGGCTCCAGGCTCCATGTGATCTAATCCCACTGATCCTCTGCCTCATTTCTAGCAACCATGGTGGAACTTTCGGGGAGCCCTTAGTCTGTGGGAGACTGTTTGCTCCTATTTTCGTCTCTAGTATTGTGTGCACTGTACCTTTCTATCGATTCATGCTTTTAATTCAGAGACTTCCTGGTCATTACCATTATGAATATCACAAAAGAAGACATAAGACCTTTAGATTTTATGTGGTGTTATTTGGAGAAAGTATTAGCAAGTAGTGGTTTTGAATGAACCTATTCACTCAAGGGGAATAGTTTTTATAGTTACTTTTTTCTTTTTTCTGACTTCTGACTTTATTTTATTTCATTTTTTTATCATTGCTATTTTTCTTTTTTATTATTATATATTTTCATTATTTACATATCAAATGTTATTTGTTTCCTTGTTTCCCCTCTGAAAACGCCCTATCCCATCCCCCCTCCCACTGCTCACCAACCCACCCACTCCTGCTTCCCTGTCCTGGCATTTCCCCACACTGAGGCATCGAACCTCACAGGACCAAGGGCCTCTCCTCCCATTGATGTCTGACAAGGCCATCCTCTGCTACATATGCAGCTGGAGCCATGGGTCCTTCCATGTGAACTCTTTTGGTTGATGAGTTAGTTACCTTTCTATTTGCTATGATAAAACATCATGATCTATATATCATCTATCTATCTATCTATCTATCTATCTATCTATCTATCTAGAGAGATAGATGTTACAGATAAAGATACAGATATACATATAGATATAGATGATATAGACATAGACATTGACATAGACATTGACATAGACATAGATATGAATTTATTTAGTATTTACAGTTTCAGAGGGTAAGAGTACATAACTATCTTGAGAGCACACATGGAGGTGCAGCTGTAGCGGAGAGTTCACAGCTTGATCTATAAGCATGAGGCAGAGGCAAAGAGACTCAACAGTGCAAGTCTTTTGACAGCTGAAAGCCTGCCCCCTAGAGGCACACCTACTCCACTAGCTCCTAATCCTTCCAAAGCAGTTAACTAACTAGGGGCCAAGGATTCAAACCTATGAGCCTATGTGGCCAGTCTCATTCAAACTACTACACTCACTAATATTGTTTACATTCTCAATGGCTTCATGTAAAAACAGTAGATTTTTCTCTGTGTCTTGCAGTGCAGGGGGTTGGTGGAGAGTTGAGAAGAGGTCTGGCCCTAAACTAAAATAGTCCCCGTGTTTCGGCCTCTTGAGAGTTGTGGTTAAAGACATGAGCTACCACACCCAGCTCTTTCTCTCCTGCCTTGGCTTTGTGAGGTCACTCGGGTATAGGCTACCATATCATATGTCTCTACCTTTCTAGATCTTCATTCTACTCTATATTCATTCAGGGTATGTGAAATGAGGAAGAATGTGGTAGCCTAAAGTTGCTCATGTGACTTCAACAATATTTTGTCAGCCAGACCTCACTGCAGTGACTCAATCTCAACCATAAGGAAGGCTTGCGAGTATTGTACACTTTGGTTCCCAAAGAGAAGAAAATGGAAGTCTGCTAACTCCAACCTGTAACTGCTAAGCTACTAGCTAAGGTGATCTAGAGATTAGTGGTGTCCATCACATAATTTTCTTTATACCTCAAGGCTTCACATTATTACTTTTTTTAATACAACGGATTAGCCACTAACTACATCGGGTTTAATTGTCAATATGTTTCAAGTTTCAGTGTGTCACTTACTATAGTTTGATATGACCAGAAAATGGTGAGAATATTTGATTGACATATACACTTTTTATTTAAGAAGAAACCTTGTATTTTTTTTCTTTTTTTTCTATGCAGGGGAAAGAGAGAAAGTAGAAGAGAGAGAGAGAGAGAGAGAGAGAGAGAGAGAGAGAGAGAGAGAGAGAGAGAGAAAGAGAGAGAGAAGGTTAGAAAGAGAGAAAGAGAGAAAGAGAGAAGAGAGAGGAGAAAAGACAAAGGGAAGAGGAGAGAGAAGTGAGAGATGAGAGGACAAAGGAGTGAGAGAGCAAGGTGGGGATTGAGCACCCATTGAAACCTTGTATATTAATGACAGAAATAAACATGTTTCTGAAAAATTATAATCCAGAAAGAGAGGTTGTTGCTGCTGTTGTTATTGTTCTGATGAAATTGCCTGTTTGTGCCTACAATTTAGGGCAGAAGACTTGTTTATCAAACTTGAGACTGACTGAATTTAGTCAGTGGGTATTTGTAGGTCTCCTACAATCAGAATCCCTTGAAGGAGACAGGATCACTTCTATTTTATTAAGTGTGTCTTTCTTGTAGGAAGCATTTCTTCACCACTAATCTTTCAACTACTAACTGATCTGGATGTGTTCCTTTAAATGAAACAAACAAGTAGGCACAATTAACTCACAATAACTAGAGGCAAATCAAACGTTTTTCCTGTTTTATTGTAGGCAAATCTGCTGTAGCAACTCCTGAGAAATGACCAATTTAGCACTTGCTTTGAAATGTGCTTAAATGTGAGTTTCAAGAAATAAAAAGACTATACCTTGACTTTTGTAAATAAGGAAATTGAATTTTCCTTTGGAAGACTCTATATCTTCTGTCCCAAAGAAAGGAAAAATTATTTTGTAAATAAGGTGTGAGCCCCAATTTTACAGGTTTTCTCTGATTGCCTGGGTCTGAGTAGCCAACTGAAAGGGTTCATTCAAATCAGAAATATAAGGCACACTTTATAGTGTGATATTTTAAAACTTGCATATCTGGCTGAGAATTTTATAAGCAGAGATTTAAGAGGGCAGACTTGAGGACTGACTGGCCTCCAAGAGTCTTTCCTAACCTTGAAATATTAGTATATCAAAAGTCAGGATTTCATTACCCACCTCTATCCATAAAGAAAATTAAAATCATATGTGGTGGGGTAAGCTCAAACCATTCAGAATGCCCATAAACATATTTAAAGCCCCAAATACAAATGTTGCACAACTCTAAGTACCATGTACAACTCTAGACAAGAGGCACTCACACATGGTAGCTGTAATTACTTTAGTTTATGCATTTTATGATTTGACAAGAGCATTGTTTGGTGGCTGTGGCAACTTAGTAGCAAAGATTCCTGTGCACCACATACAAGGAAAACGCTATGAATTCTTGTCCTTGATTGGAAGGAGATAGCAGGTTGTCTGTCTCAAGTTCATGGCCAACAGCAATAGATGGCACATGTAATCCCTGTACATCTCTCTTCTGTATTTTAGCTGAATTTCTATGGGTGAAATTTAATTGATTACATATACTTAAAATATTTTTTAATACATATATCTCATTTGCCTATATGTGTATCACATGTGTGTCAACTGTTGAAAGAGGTTAGAAAAGGGTGTCAGATCCTCTGAAACTGGAGTTAAAAGTGGTTGTGTGTCACCATGTAGGTGCTGGGTACTGAACCCAAGTCCTCTGCAAAGGCAGAAGTGCTCTTAACTGCTGAGCCATCTCTTTGTCCCTTACCCATACATAATTTTAGTGAAAAACCTAACTTCTTGCATTGGTCATTCCAGGCCTGGGGGACAAAGCCCCTTTCCTATCACTGTTTGAAATAGAGATGTGTCAACAGTTAAACACCAACCTTAATTAACTTCCACTAGAATATAACATATGTTATACAAAGATGTAGGAAGTGTGAAAATGGGAATTTCTCAGAATCTGAGTGGGAGGAAAGTTATTAATTATTTTACTGTTATTATTATTTCATTTCTTTGCAGTACTAGGAATAAACCCTAGGCCTAACGACGTTCAACAAGCAGTTGTCATCCAGCTACAAACCCACCCTTTTGACTTTGTGTTCTTACTGTCCCTCTTAGTTCCACTCTCAACATTTGAGGTCATTAGGTTAACAAGCACCCAAAGAGGAAGGCAAAATGGACATTGAAATAATGACAATGGCCACAATTAGAGACAGAAAGTCTTTATCATATGCTTACAAAACTTGGATCATGTGACACTGTCTTCATTTATAGTATTATATAAATGTAACTTTTATTTGCCAGATGTAATTATCTTGGAGACTTACTGATAAAGAAATTTGCCCTTTCTAGTTCTTTCTGAACTCTGACTGCTTGGTTCAACTCAGCAATTCTGGCCCAAACTCCTCACCACGCTGATCAATTCAAACTGACTTCTATTGGCTTCTGGCTGAATTGCTCTGCTTGGCCTCAAATTAACTCTGGCAATCTCTTCTAATCTTCTGGCCCCTTCTCATTCTCTGCCTTGTTTTATCTGCTCCTCCAACCGGTATCTATAAAACTGTCCTGGTAAAACTGCTTCCCATAGTGCCCCCTTTCTGGGGGGGGGGAAGTACTTATTTGCCCTACATGTATCATCTACCTTATCAGATACGTAAGAGAAAAGAAACTTAATTTTTTTCCTATAATCTCCCTTTACTGAAAGGTAAAGTAGAAAGTCTAACCTTGTTGGTGGGAATATTTAGATAAAGGGTAAAATTTGGAAACTCCAAGTGGTCCAATTTGGGCAAAGGATCATCCTGCTGTGATAACTTCTCAGATATGCACTTCACTCCTATGTCATGTTGCTGATCTATAAAAACAAATAAAGCCTCCGTCTATTAAATAAGCAAATGAGATCCTATCTACTAGGCACTCTGCCCCTCTTGGAAGTAACTAAGCATAGATATGGATAGATAGCTTACATGTTCCTTTGTATGTGAGGACCTGCTCTAAAGGTTGAGCTTGCTGGAGGTTTTTTGCAATAGAGATTCTGGTTCTACTTTAAAGTGCCTGCAAAAGGACAAAGTCAGGATCGATTGACACTAACATTGGGAATGTTACTGACAGAATAATTTGTTCCATGGAGTTAGCCTTCATCTTTCCAGTGCTGTTCTATCTTCAGGGAAAGCCTTTTACCTACTCCTTTAAAGTAAAATCAACTGAAGTACTGTTGCATTGGATGCAAAGGCCTTCAGAAGGTCAGAACTTCATTGAAGCATCCTCCTTGTCTTGTTTTCCCCAAGTAACCCCTCTTTGGAAAGCTTGAGACTCCTCTGAGCATGCTCTGAAAATTGTTTACTTGAGACAGCTCAGAATCCTGAAGACTCACTTGCCTGGCCTCAAGAAACTCACCCTGGCAGTTTTGTCTGATGGAATAGAAAAGGATATTGGAAACTCCACGCTTAGATGTGCTTGATGGTTTTTGGTTTTTGTTTCTATTTTATTTATTTTTTATTAGATATTTTCTTTACTTACATTTCAAATGTTGTCCCCTTTCATGGTTTCCCCTCTGAAAATCCCCTATCCCTTCCCCCTCCCCCTGCTCACCAACCCACCCACTCCTGCTTCCTGGCCCTGGCATTCTCCTACACTGGGCCATAGAGCCTTCACAGGACCAAGGACCTCTCCTCCAATGGATGATCAATTAGGTCATCCTTTGCTACATATGCAGATGGAGCCATGAGTCCCACCATGTGTACTCTTTGATTGGTGGTTTAGTCCCTGGGAGCTCTGGGGATACTGGTTAGTTCGTATTGTTGTTCCTCCTATGGGGCTGCTAACCTCTTCAGCTCCTTGGGTCCTTTCTCTAGCTCCTTCACTGGGAACCCTGTGCTCAGATGTTTTATAGTATAGATTCTCCTAAAAGAGTAAAATGTCCTGTTTATATATGGCAATCACTAGCAATGCACACATATTTCCAAATATGGGAAGGGAAAGTATGCATACACATATGCATATGTTTACAGTATCCCAGGGATGCTTATGCAAAGCTAGGAGATGTTTATTCTGTGCTTGGAAAGAACTTCTTGAGACACAATGTTCTCCCCACAGGCACTGTTGTGGGCAGAGCAGCTCCCACTGCGCTCTCTTTTGGATAATAGCAATTTCTCACACCCCTCCCCCAACAGCAGCATGGGATGCACTGTGTGTCACCCTCATTGGGTGACAGATAGAAGAGAAATGACAAGGAAGCAGATGCATGCTGAATTCGTGTTGAGGATATTATTTAGGCAGGAATTTAAAGAGAGAAGTTCTGGGCAAGTGCATTGTTTCATAAGCTAATCTAGAGTACTCATTGACTGAAAAATCAAAGCCAAAATCAGCCTTATTGGTGCCTCGCTGCAGCTCCAGCCATTGGGAAGGAAAAAAGCAGAAGTCAATCAAGTTCAAGTTAGCCTGGCACCCTGGTGAGGCGCTGCCTCAGAGCCAAGCCAACCAAGGTCAGAATGATCCAGGACAATAAGATCCTAAGTCACTTTTCCCAATTTTAAAGGAACATTGGCGATTTTGTGAGCATTGTCTGTATGCAAAATAAGTAACACGTTTATATCTGTACTTGAAAGACAGTGACTTGACAGGGTAAAACATTTTCCAGTTATTTTGACTTGATAGTCTCTGAATTACTTTACTTTTAATCCCTTTCCTTATTATTGAAATGTATAGGTTCTCTTTAGTAAAAGTCAACTTTAGAAAAGTATTCCTAAAAGAATAGACAGTTTTGCTGCTCCTAAATCTGTGTGGAAACGATCACTCCCTGGATAGACACTAGGCTGTGTGGTGAAGGATGGAGTGTGGTGGGGATAGAGAGCATCATTCCCTCCAGGTACACCCAGCAGGGACGAAAGGAGAGTGTCCATCGGAGATCTGTTCTGCACTTGGTTAACTCTCTCAGGATCAGCCTTGAGGACATCTCACTGAAAGATAAACAAATTTTACAGGTTCAATAAATCTCACCTGCACACTTAAAAGTGTGGATAATACATAAGGATTCAGGAGAGGTGAAGAACAAATATAAATAAATAAATAAATAAATAAATAAAGGCAGATGAGAAAGACGGCTAAAATGATAAATTGCAAAGTTTTAAATGGCCATTAAACTTGAGTAAGTCAAATGGCCACAAATGGAGTCCCATTTCTCATTTTATTTATAAACATACATATAAAATTGCAAAGAAGGGGGAAAAGGAAAAAATCCTTGAACTCCCGTGAAAGGCATTTGATGCCTTGTATGTTGAATTACTATTAAGTATTCACCTGTCTTAAATAGGCTCTTTCTCCAGCCTCTGTATCATACATCTTTATGTCAGCAGCATCTGCAACTGAATGGTAATGCAGGTCCATGAAGATAATCACCACTTAATAAGAGCCTCCGTCCTGCTTGGGCTGGGGCACACCCTATAATGTATTTCTTCGGATAATTTATCAGTTCAGTTTTATTAAATGATTATGTTCAATAAAAAAGGGAAGGGGCTGTGCACTAAATTAACTGTGAATCTGAATGTTTAGATAATGCAAACAGAGGAGTTACTTTCCTCTATGCAGTCCTTTCTTTCTTTTGAGCTTAGATCATGAGAGTCAGCATTTGAAAATTGTTCTTGATTTCAATTTGAGGACATCTGTGATGAAGGTTTAACCTTGCGCCATCATCTAAACCACACAGATGAAAATTGGAAGAGCCCCATGTTTTCTCCTTCACTGATAAATCTCAAGCATGCTGGGCCTGGTCGGGACACTTTAACCTTTCAGTCTTTTGGGTTTTGTTGCCTTTTTTTTTCCCCCTGCAGATTGTGATTGGTCCTGAAAGATAAGCCAGGGGCGATGTGGTGGGTAGTGGAGTGACCGAGGAGGAGCGGGCTGGTTTTGATTAGTTAATTCAGATTAAGGAGTACATTTTGATTTCCCAGCTGCTGTTCAGGTTCAGCGGCACTACCAAGGTCTGCATTTCAGCTTCTCATATATAAAGCTGATGGTTTTCTCGGCTAGAACCCTTTTTTAATGTTCCTCTCTGGCAGAGACCTTACCAGTCGCATGATCTCCAGTAGCCTTCCTCCCCCACGAAGCTTTACCAGCTAGTGAGGCTCAAATCTCCTGTAATTTCAGCCCTCGCAGGCCCTTAAAAATGTAGCAATGCACAGATGTGCAGTGAAAATTTTTAAAATGCACACTTTCTTTTAGGAACACTGGCTATCACATAAACCTCTGATGTTCCCCTTGCCACCGCGAGAGTGTCGCTAACCCGTCCTTCTGTGTTTATATTCCTGGCTCTTAGGTACATGTTCAGCCTAACCTTTCAATTCTTGTATTTCCCCATCTCTTTTCTTCTGCGCCAAATAGCTTACTGGTTTTATGATGTGGGCAGAAGCTGACTGGGGAATAGTTTGAGTCCACAGGCCCCGTTTCCAGCCATGGCCCGGGCTGCATTTTAATACAGGCTTTAGCGAGAGACAAAGCCACGTTCTCTACAAAGTTCCTTTTACAGTTTAAATAAAGAAATGATAAACACCAAAAGATCAACAGCTTTCCAAAGAAGCCAGTATATAATAAGCATGCCCAGGAGCA
>LR749734.1:1614118-1691490 GCA_902729485.2 Mus minutoides
ACTTTTGTTGAGAGAGAGAGAATCTTATGCTTTCCACAAATTAAAAATGCCACCCCCAGTAAAATACCGATTATCAAATACTTCAGAACCCACCATGTGCTAATAATAGAATGGGTTTTGCCTTTAGTAATTTATAGGTAGGCACCCCACATCTATCGATCACATTTTAAAAAGTAAACTACATTAACATTTTAGAGTATAATGGCTTCTGAAAATGTTTGATTTTTATCACTACTAAAACATAACCAGAGCTGTGCCTTTTGCAACTCGTAGAGAAATAGGATGCTTCCATTAAGTAAAACAGGATTACCTGCACAGGGTCTATGTTTACATCTGTATTCCATGATACCCTACCTGAAGAAGCAGGCTGGACCACGGTGCTGGGGCCCGCCTGTGTTATTTTGAAAAGTACGAGGTTTGCGTTTATGGAACCTAGAAGAGAGGGAACGGGTCTGAGGCAAGTCATCGAGGTAACCCGACTAACCAGAAGACTTAAAAATCCTTTTGATGCAGGCCTTTCCAGCTCCCGGCAGAAACCCCACGTTGCTGCCTGCTCTGGAGCACCATCTGCTGGTCAAGACACACCCTCTGCCATCCTGGTGGGGAAGTGAAGGGTTTTGCTAGACAAAGGTCACCTCTCCGACTTGTTTCAACAGAGACGCAGAGCAAACTCGGGAGAGGCAGGCCTGGCAGTCCTGTTAGAGAAGACTAATTGGAAGCGGGCCAGCTCTGCAGAATCGATCAAAGTGGTAATTCACAATATATTTTTTTAAAGATGAAAAGAATGCAAAGCCCTTTTATTTTTCAATTTTCCCCCCCTCATAAATGGGAAGTAAGAATCACGCAGGTTTTAGAATAAAACGAAACCATCTGTGCCAGACAATTTATTCTCACCTTGATCCTTCAACATCCTGTGCATCTTCTATTCTATTAAATTAAGGCATTACTGAAATATGTTTAAAATTGAGCGCCATCCATCACAGAGATGGAGTTAGAATATCTACATAATATTTACACATCTCAACAGGAAAAGTAATTTTTCTTTTCGGTAGTTATCATTTTTGAAAACCCAGGTTGACTTGTAAGCTGCCGTCTGTCTCATCCCTTCCTGAGCATTTCCTTGGCTGATGCATTTCACTGATTTGATCTCACTGATACGGTAATAAAATCATTGGTCACTCAGACACATGGAGCTGATCGCCATGTGTTAAATCACCTGCTGTGAATTCAGATAGAGGTATACAGATGGGACTCAGGGACCCAAATGTGTTAATCTGAAGAATCCCTGGACAATATCCCATGGATTACAAAACTGCTGAAATATCCAATATATTACTGCTAGCTAAATACTTCTAGAATTAATTATTAAAAGTGTATTTACCAAGGTTTAGCAACTATTTAATATGTGTTGCTTCCCGTTGGGAGATTGGCCTGTCTAAGGGCTGTGGAATCCTGGGGCCTTTGGAATTTATTTAACAAATGATGAGCACCTGATTAAAAATAAATTAAATGCTAGTTAAAAGTATTTAAGAAGCTCATTTAGATTGTTTCATTAGGCAAGAGTTTCTCCAGCCCATCTTTATTGTTCTAGAATTACTAACTTTGCATACTCAGGCAAGAAACAAGATGGCCGCCAGAGATGAGCTAGGTGAAATGCAGTATTTCTTAATTAGCCTTTTTTCTCTTTTTCTCTTGTGAGAGTTTCATTTTTAAGGCAGTTTTAATTTTTTTTTCAAACTCCAGGAAAAGCAAGATCTGTACAATGCCCATTTGAGTCAGAGCTGAGAGCAATGCTGTCATTTTCTCTCATAGAAAACATGATTCCTTTTTTTTCTCTTTGTGATTGTTTGAGTGTGAGTGTGAGTGTGAGTGTGTAGGCAGCCATGTGCCATGCATGACTGTGGAAGTCAGAGCACAACTTAGATGTGGGGTCTTGTCTTTCACCTTGTTTGAGAAAGACGAGATCTCTTTGTTGCTTTATGGTTTTCTATGCCAGGCTAGTTGG
The DNA here is from genome assembly GCA_902729485.2 of Mus minutoides. Taxonomy (NCBI): domain Eukaryota; kingdom Metazoa; phylum Chordata; class Mammalia; order Rodentia; family Muridae; genus Mus; species Mus minutoides. The sequence goes on from LR749734.1 coordinate 1,616,124, forward strand.
ACCACACACTCCTGTCTCCTTCCTTGTTTTTCCTGCAAGAGCACTTGACTTACAGACCAGTGTGAGGTACAGCATCTGTTTTTTACACTGTAGATTCTGGGATCCAAACTCAGGTCATTGGACTTGGGCAGTAAACATTTACCCTCTGAGCCATGTCCCTAGGCTGCAAACAGGATTCTTCTGAGGCAAAAGAGTAAAGACATGTAAACCATTTTCTGGAGTGTATTAGTACCAAAAGAAAAAGGGAACAAACTGACTAATTTCTGAAATGCATGTTTTGTTTCTATTATGTTCCATGAGTCTGAAATGAATATCATCACATCTGAGCTGCTTCTGTCTCTGTCTTGTATTTTATTTTTGCCATTTTAAAAAAGCATAAATTTCTTCAGATTAGGGAATCTGTATTCTTCCCTCCTTAGAAGGTTTCCTAATTGTTTGTTCCTTAGCTAATGTACTGTCAGTGTCTGAGAGTAAAGGTGATGTATGTGTGTTGTAGATTTGGGGAACAGATATGTTAAGATGGTCTGGAGCAGAAGTGAGTTAGGGCAGAGTACACAGGTCAGGCTCTGGGGACGTGACATACTGGCTTTCTCCAGGAGTGCTGGATCCTTCCTGTTATTCACAGCCACCACTGTAGCAGAGAGGATCTCTGGGGTGAACATTTGAGGAGCCCTTACATAACAATCTAGACAGATTAATAAAAAGTAAGGCAGATAGATGAGATTTATTCAGACAAGACATTCCTGTTAGTGGTCAAATATCGAAAGAGGAAGTAGCGGCTTGCACTTCCATCACAGGAAACGTGCAGTAGAACCCCGTCCTAGATTGATAAAGTGCCAGTAAATAAGAGACCCTGATCACGGTCCAGAGTATGAGATTGACTCGTGTGGTTGTGGCTAAGAGCTGAAAGTCAATGATAATAAACGAGTCAGTTCATCTTAAAGATTGGGGATAATCAACCTAAAAGACAAAGGGAGTTGTGGTCTTCGTTGATGAAGCAGATCTTGGAATGTAATGACAGAGCTCTGTATAGCATGAGTCATCTCTAGGAGAAAATCCCATCTGGACATACAAACACCCAGCGGGTAAGGGCATAGAAAAGGAAACTTCCAGCTAATAAGGGTAGATTTAGTACTCCATGAGTAGTGAATATGAGATAGATGAATTAGGAAAACAGAATGAGCCTTGGCAGTAGTTCTTGGCCATGGTCACTGGTCAGGAAGCAGCTGGGGTCGTTATGTCACTAGCTCAGGCTCGAAAACCTCAGCTGGATCAGTTCCATCCTCATGGCTTCATGAGCAATGCTGATAACACTATCCAAGGAAGTTATGGTACCACTGGAATGACCTCTTTGGTCTTACACAGAGCCATCTATCCTTGGAGCACAGCCAGAGTGTGAGCAGAAGTGGCAAGGTGTAGGTCCTGAGTACATCTCATTGTACCCAAGGTTGTATCATTCCCCTGGAGACCTTTGAAGATGTAGAATATTGGCTAATACTTTATGGTGGCAGGTAGTATTGGTAAATGGTGAGCGTTTTGAGTATATGAAGTGGGATTCTTAGAAGTCCGTCTTGAATGGAAGTTGAAGACACTCATAAAATACTGTGGTTGCTCTGCATTTCCACATATCTCCCATGCAGAATGGAATGAGGCTTACATTTGATATTTTACCAATAGTGGAAAATAAACCATTTTCTGGAGTGTATTAGTACCAAAAGAAAAAGGGAACAAACTGACTAATTTCTGAAACAAAAGATCCTTGTGTTAAAACATTAGGGGATGTGGAGCTGGACTCAGAGATGGTGGCTTACTTGGTGAATAGTCACTTCTTTGAGCATTTGGTGTTCTGTGCTCGTTCAGAAAGAAAAGAAGCAAAATTATGTTCAGTGAAGGCAGCCCACAGTTCAAAGAATGTCAGGTATGACATTGAGGAGTCAGAAAATAATATCTGATGATAGCTGATGTTGATTGAACGGTTATGTGCCAAGGGTGTGTTGTTTTTTTTTTTTTTTTTGACTGAGAATGGCCCCTTAGGCTCATATATTTAAATGTTTAGTTGACAATTAATATAACTGTTTGAGAAGGATTAGAAGGTGTAGCCTTGTTAGGGTAGATGCTGCCATGTTGGAGGAGGTGTGTCTCTGGGAGTAGACTTCAGTTTCACAAGCCTGTGCCAGGACCAGCTTCTCTTTCTGCAGCCTGGGAAGCAGGATGTAAAGCTCTCAGGCATTGCTTAAGTGCTATGCCTGTCTGCTTTCTACCATGATGATCATGGACTAAACTTTGAAAACAGCAAGCAAAGCCCCAATTAAATGCTTTTTTTTTAATAGGAGTTTCCTTGGTTATGGTGTCTCTTCACAGCTACAGAAAGTAACTAAGACAGCATGCTACTGTCTTCCTGCTTACACCATCCAATTTCATTACTCACAGCCATCTTTCAAGGGTCTGCTAACATGCCTCTGTAGTTCTCAGCTGAGTAAAATTATCAGTACTTAGAGGGAAACTGCCTGTAACTTCTGTCTTAGTCACTGTTTCATTGCTGTTAAGAGACACCATGACCAAGGCCAACTCTACTACTATAAAGCCTATTAATTGCAACTTGCTTACAGTTTCAGAGGGTTAATCCTTTATTGTCAAGATATGGAATGTAGCAGCAAGCATAGTGCTAAAGGCAAAGAGAGAGAGAGAGAGAGAGAGAGAGAGAGAGAGAGAGAGAGAGAGAATGTACCGGGCATGAGATTAAACCTCAAAGCCCACCCCTAATAACACACTTTCTCCAACAAAGCCACACCTCCTAATCCTCTAGTCCTTCTAAAACACTGCCACTCCCTGATGACTAAGGATTCCAGGGCATGGGCCTATTTTGACGATACCTTTTCAAACCTACATAGCTTCTCAGCTAGTAAGTTACTGAGTTTAATGATTGTGACTTTTTCTAGTTCCAAGCCATACTTCTTTACTTTGAATGCTTAGATTGTGAGAGGATTATCCCACTGAAGTATACAACTATGAGAATTATGGAGCTAGTGAAAAATGTTGCAAACTAAATTTAAAAGCTTTCAACAGTATAATGATGAAAATCTATCATATGCTACCAATATCCCTCCTTAAGATACAATCTATACCAACTAATGGGTGGACCTTGGTTCTCATGGTTTTTGTCTGCTTTTCTTCTGTGAGGCCAGGATAATAATGAGAAAGGTTGGTATGTTTTTCTGTACTTTCTTTACTTACAGATTTCATCCTAAAGCGATGTACTATAATCCATCACTTTCTATGGAGCGCTATAGGAGAATTGCATTGAAAGATGGAGAGGAGTAGCCTGGGGGAAAGATGGAAACTCAAGACTTCTCCTGTGGGAATGAATTGGCACTCTAAAGCTTGCCCCAGAGATTCCTAGGACTTTCTCAGGGTGGTTTGGAAGATGTGAATGATTTTGCCTCCACATTTGCAGAGAACATGTTCTTGAATTACAAGCCTTCAAAACAGATCTTAAATCACTCACCCTTTCTTGTAACTAGGTGCCGAAGTGACCTTACTCCCTCTTCTGCACTGTGATTGTCAGAGGGCTAATTTTCTTTGATTCTTTGTTTTTCTGGCATTTGGAAAACATCCCTCATGAAGTTTCTGAAATCATCATCTTTGCTTGGTGCCTGATGGCAGCTGCTTGCCTGGTGGCTTCTGGTGGTGCTGCGAAATGTGTGGGCAGAGGACCAGAAGGACTGAGGAGGAAATAGCATAGCTGGAATAGCAATTGCCTGCATGATGCCTGCAGCTGCTGCTGGTGCATCTTCTTAAGATATACTGACTGATATTTTAAAACCACAGGTGAATTTTGCCTTGAAATTTAAAGGAATGGGGCAGGAACATTTCATGAAACTCCTTCACAAAGTGGCTGCTGGTGGTGTCTTTGTAAACTTGGTTCTTGTAAGTTCTTTGCAGGTAGAGGTGAGATGAGCTAGGGCTACTTTCCTGAGCATCTGGGATGGATCCTATAGGACCTCAAGAAAAAACATTTGAAAAAAAGAAATATTTGTTCACTAGTGGGCTGAACAAGGGATGCACTGACTTTTACTTATGTCTGTGAAAGTCACACACTTCCCTGGTTTAGTTCTGAGGTGGAATATGATGCTTAATACATTCATAGATGCAAAACCACTTTTAGAATAGAAAGGAAAGAGCTTTTTGTGGCCAGGCTTTCCCCCAATTCGGGAGAGTCTGAAATGACAACCATGACTGCTTATTTAATGAAACAGATTATGCATGTTAAAGAGAACCACACCCCCCAAAAGTGGTCCAAAATTCTCAAGTCAAACATCACTCCATGTTCTTTTTTTGAGCACTTATCCCCAAATATGTATGTGTGTCCTTATATGTTATATATGTACTATTGAATGCATATGCTGATAAGTAACAGAGTATGTGTAAGTAGTTCGACTGTCAAGAACAAAATAAGATAAAATATTTTAAATAATAATGTAAGGTTTTCCCTCCTTTCACACAAATTCTTATTATGGTCAGGATTTGCTCTCATTTGAATTTTTGAAAACCATCTTGCTTTAATACTTTGTGATACAACATCTGGTTCTACATTCTTATTTTAAATTTTAGTTTAAATTGGAGTTATAAAAAGAACACTTTATCAAAGTATAGGTATGTGTCACTGACTTGTCTTATTGCTCTGACAAAATACCTCAACAAAAGCAACTTAAGGAAGGAAGGTTTATTTGGCTCAGAGTTTAAAGGGAGGTCATCATAGCAGGGAAGCTGTGGTAGTGGGAGTGGAAGGTAGACATTTAGGTCTTTCTGAATCCATAGTCAGGTAGAGAGCAATGACTGTCCACTGAGGGCAATGACCCTACTCCTTCTCCTTTTGATGAAGGCCCAGTCTCCAGTCAATGGAGCTTGGTTATACACAGCTTTGGTGTGTTTTCTTACCTAAATTAAAAGAATCTAAACAACCCCTCACAGGCATGCCTGGAAGCTTGTCTCATAGGTGATTCTAAGTCTTACCCAGTTGACAATCAACATTGGCAATCACAAAGTACAAACAAAAAATATCCCGGTGGCTGCATGTACTATTTGTGGTCTCCAGATTTTAATTTGTCCCTATCATTAGAAAGACATTTGTGCTGTTTCTAACAAGCAAATATTCACCTTCTGATGTCAGTTGTCTTATAAACTAATTAGGATCTATATATTCTTACATTTTTTAAGCGTACGAATTTAAACTCCTCTGAGAGTTTTGATCTGCGGCATTGAAACAAGTTATAATATTCTGTTTTCAAGTTGTTAAGAAGTGTGAGGAGACTGAAGCTTTTTATAGGTGGCAAACATATCATTCTCTGTGGTAAAATTATATTACAATGGCAATGATTCCTAATATCAGTTCTTAAAGCTCTTTCCCAAGCCTCAATCATTTGAAGAAATACCATGTTTTTCATCCACAACTAAAATAATGAGTGAAACCTTAAGGAGCAAGTTAAGTATATTTTCTCCCAGGAAAAGACACAAATTTATACCTCTTACCTTTATAAAAAGAAGGATACTGACTTATACTGAAATGTCATAAGATTTTTACATTTTTGTTCATGGTACAAACAGCTAACCTCTGTATGGTATAAAAGATGCATGCTCGTCCTTTGTATCTCATTATCAAGAGTTATAAATAGTTTACTACATTTTAAAGGTTTTGTGCTTGACATGATTGCTGTTAGTACTACAAGACTTAGACACTTTGGCTTCTGAATCATGCCAATAAAAAGGTATTTTGGGACATAAATGTCTAACTCTTTTCATCCATTTGTGAGATAGTTTACTTTCTGCCTGGTAAAACAGCACACCCATATCCTTAAGGAACCCAAAGGAGACTCTTTAGCATCACAACAAAACATCAGTCTGGTGATCTGAGAGGACTTCCATGAATGTCCCTCCTACAGTCTAATGTCTACTTCTTGTTCTTATCTCTGGTCATTTCCTATAGCTTATTTGACATATGACTATTTGCAAGACAGACTAAATAAGAACATCTCAGTAGATTAAGTAATATGGGACCTTTTCAGTTTTGTACAGAAAAGATACACCAGTATTAAAGATTTAATAAATTTCCTTTGCTACCCAATTGTATTGTCTTTTGTATTCAAGATTTGAAACTATCTCCATCGCATTGATTCCTGTTATAATGTGAACCACACTGGCTGATGGAAGTACTGGGAATAATTATGACACTCAAGACTAATTAATTCAACCTTTTGAACAACTAGGTTTTTATAAGGACAAGAACATGAAGTAAGTAGTCTTGACACTTAATGGAAGCCTGTTGGGATTTAGAGGCACAAAAGATCATGTTCAAATCTTGTACGTAAGGAGAACAACAGAGATTCATTCTGAGGTTTTCTCACAGTAACCTTGTACACTGAGTCACCAACTTTAACATGAAAGAGGACATGGCTTGCAGCTGTGGGGAACAGGTTGGTGAAAGTGCAAGAATAGGTGGTTGATTGCTTCCCCTGGATTATGAATCCAACCTAGCATTCTTTCTGGAGTCTAATATATAAGAGATAAGACAGTATTTCTAGTGGCTGTTCTCCAGTGGAGAAGACTCTGTAGACAGATGTTCAGTTTAAACACTCCCTAGTTGGGCTCCAATCCAGGTGAATGGCACAAGCAATATTTTCAGGCTCCGTAAATCTTTTTATAAAAGTTCCCCAGAATTGTGAGCTTCTTTCTCTTATTTTGCCTTGAGCTTGGCATTAGGTGTAGATTCTCTTTTATACACTCAGTTGTTTTAATTTTTAATCCAACATTGTCATCACCTTATGTTTCTGTTTATTTCCATCCTGTTGTTATGCCCACCATTTCCTGTGGCATGCCACCTAGATAACATGAGAAATTACTACCAGCATTTGACATTTGTCATATTCACCACCATGAACACTCACATTTGGATCGTGCAATTAGATGATCCTTTTAAATCTGATGTGTAGAGAAATGCGATGGGCATTTCATAGTATGATATTTTAGAACTTGCATTTTTTGATGTCAGTTTGTCCTTCTCTAGAAAAATGTGTTCTTAATAACCAAGTGAAATATATATATGTATATGTATGTATATATGTGTATAAATGTGTTCTTAATAACCAAGTGAAATATATAAATATATATATATATATGTATATATGTATATGTATGTATATATGTGTACACACACACACACACACACACACACACACACACACACACACACACACACACACACATATATATATATATATATATATATATATATATATATATATATATATATAAAATTGTGAGTACCACACTAGCTTATGTTATATGCCATGAGATCACAAACACCACATGCAAAATAGTTTGTACTCTATTTGTGTTGAACTTCATACTGATGGGTGGAAACTCATTAGAGGCCCCACTCACCATGCTTGAAGGCTTCACTGCCCACAAATCTTTTTATATGATTTAGATGATAAAGGACTAAGGAACAAATTTTACTCCAAAATCCTTCCAAACTTTTCTTTTAGATGGATATAACTCATAGGGCAAGTGGATGGAGGAGAGAGAGAATACATTATCAGTTACTTACTACCTTCTATGGATCATAAATACATCATTGTGATTATTATGGTCTTCTTTCAATTAAAAGGAGTCCATGATTCATTGAAATAAATTATGTAAAAAGAAAAATCCTGATGGACAGCATCAGTGAAAATTCAGTCATAGAACTTTAAATAAATAAATATTAAGTAAATAGCCAAGCCTTTTAAATATGGTGGCATAGCTCATGGGTGTTTATTACATTATATGGACAGTCTGGATTATTCAGAAAACTCAAGTATAAAGATCAGACTTTTGAATTCAATAGAATGAAGGAAAATTCTTATTAATCAGGAGGAAAGCAGCATCCAGAAGGCATACAGTACACTTGGTGGTGAGCCCATATACCCTACAGAACCTTGCCCAGATCACTCTGCATAAAAATCTCACTTTATTGAACACTAGGGATATTCTTCCAGCAGAAAAAGAGAGGAGGTTGGAGGAAGTCTGACAATTTTATGTATTTACTAAAACAGAATAGAAAGTTATCTTCATTATGTTGATTTTGAAGATATGAATGTGTTAAGCCTTGCTGGGTGTTGTCTTAGATAGGAAAGATGACTGTGCAGTTTGTTCTTTTATTTTTCCTTTTTAGTTCTTGTGTGTGTTGGCAGTGTGAATGTGGCCATACACGTCCCATGATGCATTGCTTTGACTGTTGTTTCTCCCATCCCTCTCTTTTTCAGACAGGGTCTCTCCTATTGTTTGCTGCTGTGTGTGTTAGGTCAGCTGGCCTGTAAGCTTCAGGGGCTTCTCCTATCTCTACCTTCTGTCTTGCTCTAGAAGCCTTGGGATAGAAGACACATGTCTGGCTTTCCATGGGTTCTGGGTATCTGAGTTCAGATTCTCATACTTGAGTACCAAATGACTACACACCAAGCAGTCTCTACTGTCCACAGTCTTTTTGTAATGTCTTGGAAAGTGTTAAATAATAGTGATCTATGCTCGTTGCGTGGTTATTTTGACACAAGCACTGAAAGCTTTAAGAAGTGCATTATATCATAACACCCTCAGGACCTCATCATCCAGCAGGACTGTTACCGTTCCCACTTCACAGATGGAAACTGGTGGAGAACAAACACACAGAAAACAAAATAAAACAAAACCACATTACTTTGCCCAAGGTACAGAAATCAACTCAGCTTCAGCATTCATGTTTAATCACGGTGCCACACCTCCCTAATTAAAATAAATAAGCATTGCTTCTTAAAATAAATATCTCAGTTGTCTGAAATTTTACTTGTATGAATTCCCGATGATGTGGTATAAATGAGACATTTATGCATATATTAAAATAGCTTTAATTACAACCCGGCTCCAATTATGTTACCTAGTAAAGTCTTTACTGAGATTTTCTTTGGTGATAGATAAGAATGTTTTACAATTAAATCTTGGAATATTTTCTGTAGGCGGAGGTTTGCATGCAGCATGGTGGCTGACAACTGTTTGTCAGGACTCTTAGGGACATATCGCATCTATCCTAGAACTTTAGATTTAGAAGGATCATTATGACTTGTTTTTGTTATTCTTTTACTTCACAAAAACATTTTTTTGAAAACAGACAGTACAAAGGTAAACTTTGCTTTGCTCCTGTCAGTATTATCTAATTTTTAATTAGGAGAGCCTGACTTAATGAGGTTTTCCTAAGTAGGGTGGAAAAGGCTTGGATGACTAACTTAAAGTAAGTGATGGCTTTTTTTTTTTTCCTTTTTAAGCAAGTTAATCATTTGTTGCTTTCTTAATTGATCAGTCCAGCAACTCTGCCAGAACTGGGTAATTAGGCACTTGCTACAGACACTATGCAACTATGACATGAGAGATGAGAAAGGAAAGCCAGTCTAAATGGGATTAAATAAGGTACTGTGGTTTCTTATCCACACCCAGGCAGATGGCAAGGAGCAAAGTTGTCATAGTAACCAGAGTGTGAGTTTCACCAATGAGGGTCCATGACCTATGAGGGGAGAGGCCTCAAAGCCACTCCTTGTTCACATAGTGCCATCACTTTGGTAAAGTTGGTGCTAGAATTAACTGACCACATAACTCTATCTCCCCAGGATCTCTTTCCACAGCCATGGGACCATTGAAACCCACTAAAAGTCAGGCTAATGGCCGCATTTTAAAAATATCTTGTTCAACATGCCATTTTCAGATAATAAAGGGAACCACACCGTAGAGGATGTTAGATGGTCTGAATAGTTCCTCTACTAGTAAGAACTAGTTCCAAACTAAGAAGTTTGGTGGGGTGCTTTGAAAGTGAAGCTAGAACTAGCAAACAAAAGCAATGTCAATGAAGAAGTTGATTAGATTATAATTATATCACTCTATTATTTATTTTCCTTAGTTGTAGTTAAAATAAAAATGTCTCTAGAAAGTGCACATACCATGGCTTGACTCTCTACCCGTCTGCAAAGTACCTACAACTTCAAAAGCAATACCGGCTGAGGATGTACAGCTCAGTGGTAGAGCATCTGCTCAGTGTGTACAAGCTGCTGTGTTCTGTCCCTCGGATCATAAAAGGAAACAAAAAGGACTTGCTTTAAGTGAGTCTGGTTTAGCAGCTTGGAGACTTCATTTCACACAGACAAAGGCCAGACTAGTCCTCACCCTTCCACACACATGATTCCATAACCCACTTCTTTGAATGAGTGATGAATTACCTCCCTTGCTTCTCTGAACTCCAGCCTTTTTCCAAAGGGCTACATGGAGATGTGCATTGATGTGGAACAACTGGGTAAGATGAGTCGGTGTGTTCAACCCATGTTATTAAAGAAATTGGTTCACCTTTTTGAATCTGTGTCATTGTAGTTTCAGACATTCATTTGTTCAATAAGCAGTGTGGTATGTTCTGGGAAATAATGAATATTGATCATAAAATCGATCACTTATTAAGAAACAGACTAAGGGAAATTGTTTATCCAATCAATTGTAATTTTTGATTTGTTATTTATATTTTCCAATTTCTGCCACCCCTCCCTGAGGCTCTCCTGCTTTCAGAAGCATGAAGGTGAAGGCACAGAAACACTGGGTGAAATTTCTGAAGAAATACACAACTCACTGCACGCCTTATGGATCACCCTGGTGGACTAAGCTACCCTGCGATAGAATGTGATTGATAAATCAGACACAGCCTCCTGCACCTGAGGTTACTTAGCTCCAAGTTTATATAGTAATAGGGTTAGCTAAATAGTGTATGTGTTCACTGTTGACAATGTGTAAGTTAGATGAGTGGCACTTTACAAACAAAATGGTGAGACATAATGAACACATATAGGGAGTCATGGTGGGAAGAGAGGCTAATGTATACAATATTCTAATTACTAAAGAGCATCTCTTCTTCTTCTTCTTCTTCTTCTTCTTCTTCTTCTTCTTCTTCTTCTTCTTCTTCTTCTTCTTCTTCTTCTTCTTCTTCTTCCTCTTCTTCTACCTCCTCCTCCCTCCTCCTCGTCCTCTTCCCTCCTCCTTCTCCTTCCTCTTTTTCTTCTTCAAGGCTCTGGAACAATAGTAATTAATCTTCCTCTTTATGTTTTTCTAAAGCTACAACAATAAAAATTGGTTCTATAGAAGCAAGTTTGAAGTGACTAAGCAGTGCATTGTACTGTATGATTGATCTTCCAGGGAAATAAGAGGGGAGAGAAGGCATATGTGTATCTCAGAAGACTCTTGGCAAAGGGATCTCTATGCTCTTGAGCAGGACACTGAACTGTGGAAACTTCTGAAGCAACACTACATCTTTCTAAACTACAGTGAACCTGGTCACTCTTCTAGTGTCTTTTTAGGAGTTGAATTAAATGCCATATTTATATATGTCTATACCTATACCTATATCTGAACCATACATATGTCATAGGATATATGGTTATAGTCTGAGTTTAGTGCAAATAAATCTCATTTCTGTTGAAAATGAATCTAGCATTTTGCCCCTTTTCCACAGGAACCTATGCTACAGAGGATGAATTGCAACCCCAAGCAGCTAATTAAATAACTAGGTATTGCTGAGCATCAGGTTAATACAATGCCCTTGCCCTCTAGTTGGCTGCAGATACATAGAATCCATCCATCCATCCATCCATCCATCCATCCATCCATCCATCCATCCTCTAACTCTTCATTTTCTAATACTCTTAACATCAGACCCTTGCTAGCAGGACTCATTTCTAAGTTTAGATGTTCAGTGAATATTTTAATGATGGGAATGCTGGTATTTCTCTGATAAAGAATAAAAAACATTTTCAATTTTAGTTTACTAGTTGTACATCCTTCTTGCATTGGTCTAAAAACTAGCTGGACATTAATTTAATATCTCTATCTATCTATCTATCTATCTATCTATCTATCTATCTATCTACCTATCTATCTATAATGTAAATGTAATATATATCACATATGCAGTTGCACCCTCTGTACCATAGATCCCTGTGGGAAAAGTGCAAATTTTATAAATGTAACATATACATTATGTATATCTATTATATATATAAATTTAAACCCTTTCTCTGTAAGCTGGCTATTCATTCCATTCAGATACCTCTTACTGTGAACCGGCTACTTTCTGCTTTTATCACAAAAGGAAAATGTTAACAGATAATGCAGTTCAAGTCGTATGAACATGATATTATCCACAGGACCATTAGGACCTTCTCTTCAAGACAATTTCATTTAGAAGACAGCTACATGTGTCTTTGGTCTCTCTTTCCTGTTTGTTTCTCCCTCATTCTTCTTGCCACTTAACCAACCACTGTCTTTCACATGCTCAGTAGCTTAGTCATTGCTGGCTCTCTCCAGTTTGCCTCTCAGCCATAGTTTTCCCTTAATCCCAGCAATGGGTACCACTGTCCATTTGCCTCTTTGCTTCAAGCTATAGACTTTCAGAAATGAATTTTAGTTGACAAATTATAACTGCACTAATTTATGGTGGACAATGTGATATTTTGATAAATGTTTACAATATGAAATGATCGGATAAGGCTAATAAAGAAATTCATCACTTTGTGTAGTGTGTGTGTGTGTGTGTGTGTGTGTGTGTGTGTGTTAAAGATATTTAAATATACTCCAGCAGTCTGTAAAATGGATTACTGAGGCTTATCTCTTCTGCCTAACTGGAACATGGAACCTTTGGTCATGAACCCCATTTTTACCACCTACCTATCTTGCCTTGGCCTCTGCTAAGCAGCCTTACACTACTAGCCTATCTTCATGAGCTTGATATTTCAAGAGGGTGCTTGGCAAGATCTTAGGAGGGTCAGGAGTTGTTAGGGGTGGAGAGGGTAGGCTGTGTAAGTAATAGGAGGTAAAGGGCAGAGAGGAGGATAGGCCATAGGAATGGGTTCATCTTCAGCTATCGGGTCCACTCACACCTGTCATCCCAGCATACCTCTTCCTTGTGTTAGTCTTTTTGTTCCTATTCGTTAAAGATGTCTTCATATCTCTTTGGGAAAAATGCAAGTGAAGTAAACTTGGGAAGCATCACTGGACACCTCTCTTATAAATATAGCAGCGGAGCTATTTCCTGAGGTACAGCATTTCTCTGAGGAGCTGAAGCCTTGGCCTTTCTTCATGTGCCCTTGGCCTTTCTTCATGTGCCCTTGGCCTTGGGAGGTTAGATATGTGTGAGTGATAGTGGTATGGAAGGACTGTACTGATTTATTCACGAAAGGATCAATGAGTTATACTTTCTTTTTTATATTTTATATTAATCAAGTTATTTATTCAAATATTGATTGCAGCTCCCCTTCCCTTGTCTCCTCCCAGTCTTCCCTCACCCCTCTCCTCCCAAAACCCCTCTCCCTTTCTTTTCAGAGAAGAGGGATACATCCTATTGATATCACCCAGCTTTCGCATATCTAGTTGCAGTAACATTAGGCATGCCTTTTTATTTTGAGTTTACTCAAGGAGGTGCCCCAATTAGAAAAAAAGGATCCAAAGGCAGACAGTGTAGTCAGAGATAGCCACCGCTCCCACTTTATGAGTCCCACATGAAGACCTAGCTGAACAACTGCTACATATATGTCGATAGCAGTTCAGTCTCCAGGAGCCCCTATTGGCCCAGGTTAGAAGATTCTATAGGCTTTATCATAGTTTCCTTGACCCCTCTGGTTCCTACCACCCTTCTCCTTCTGCTTCCACAGGATTCCTCAAACTCTACTTACTGCATGGCATCAGTTTCCATCAGTGGCTGTGTCAAGCCTATTTGATGACAGTTATTCTAGCCTTCTATCTGCAAGTAAAGCGGAATGTCATTAATAGTGTCAGGGGTGGGCTCCCTCTGATGGCATGAGTCTCAAGCTGGGCCAGACAAATATATGGAACTAGTAAAGATGATCCTGAATGGTGTGACCCACACCCAGAAATACAAATATGGCATGCACTCACAAGTGGATGTAAATCATAAAGTACAAAACAACCATGCTGGAAAACATAGACCCAAAGAAGTTAAGTAAAAAGGAGGACCAAATCAGGGATGCTTGAGCTCACTGAGAAGGGGAAATCAATTAGAGATTGAAGGTGTGTGAAAGAAGGGGAATGGGGAGAGGAGGTAGGGATAAAAACAGGAAGAATAGGTGTGGAAAGGACAGAGGGAGTGAGTACTGGGAGAGACAACTGGATTAGGGTAAAGGGGGGGGGTCTCTGGTACAAGCTACAAACCTATAACAATGGAAATTCTCAGGAATATATGAGGGTGACCATAGCTAACACTTATAGCAATGGGTATGTTGAGTTTGAACCCGCTATCTCTTGTAACTAGGCAAGATTTCCAATGGAGGGATTGGAACACTAACCCAGCCACAAAAGTTTTGACCCACAGTTTGTCCTGCCTACAAGATATGCAGGGGTAAAAGATAGAGCAGAATTTGAGGCAAGGATCATCCAATAACATTCTTTTAAAAAAGGAATAAATAGAGGTAGAAGCTAGGTACCTGTAGAGTTAGTCTAAGAGAATAATGCAAGGAAAACAAAGCAAAATAAAGTATGAAATGAATCTGTGGCAAGTATGGGTGAGAATGGTAAAAGGTCAGTATCTGATGGGATCTGAAGCTATCGAGTACCTCAATGAGCAGATATGAGTGAGGTATTTATTTCTGTTTTCATAAAAAAAAAAAAAACTTTGAAGACTCTGTGATAGAGAGTCTGTCATGAGTCTAGACTCTCTGGAGACTTTGAACAAATCATACAGTGCTCTCGGGTCAAAATGACTGAACACGCAGGAATGTTTCATCCCCAAACCATCTTTCCTAGAGTTAAAAACCATCACCTTGTCTCAGAAGGACACATGACACATGATATTCTTGGTTTTTCTTCTAGGAAGGTATCAGATTTCCCTTCCATTTAGAAAATATGCTGATCTACCAAGTCATTCCCTTGCCACTTGACCAAATTCTTTATAAACCTTCAGAACAACTGTCTAAAACACATTGGTAGTCATATTAGAGAAAGGCACTCAATCAGCAGAGATAGACAGGTAACAAAGTCTTTTTTTATCTTGAATGATAGGTATTAGTCACAGCTAACATATTTTGTCTGTTATTCGCCTAATGCCTTCCTATCTCCTGAATTTACCATGGCTCCCTCATTCCTCCTTCAGTCACAAGTCTCAGTTATATGCTTGTGAGGGCCTTAGACTCTCCACTCTTCCATGGTAGAAACATTGGCATCAGAGTTTGACACACATGGATGTGAATCCAACCCAACCCCTTGCTCTGAAATCTGAAGAAACTTCCGGCTGAGCTCCCCAAGTCTTCGTTTTCTCCTAAGTATAATGAGAATTAAAATGGTTTCATTGTGAATTTGTGACTATTCTTTGAAATTATTCTAGCACAGACTCTCCAAATGACAGTAATTAATTTTTATGTCAGTCCTCTGCGCTGGAGTCTTTACAGTTGCAGCCTTATCCTCTTGAACAGACCGCCCTGCTCTGACCCAGTGTGAATGTTCTAGTCGTGTTTTGCTTTGTACCCTATTCACATTGAGCCTATCAAACTTTTGCTGCCTCCAAATAGGACTTATTTCCATCTAATTCTCTGGGTCTCCTCTCCCCTTCTTTACTCGTATATTTCCTCTCTTAGGTGATACCCACCTGTCCTACATCTGCCCATTTCCTATGATCCACTTAGAACATTCTATCCTGAAGATCTTCCTCCTCCTCCACGGCAGACCACATCCTCATTACTTGCCAATATTTTAGGGGAGTCCTCAAGGGAGAAGCATGCATATATATATATATATATATATATATATATATATGGAGAAAATGTGTTAGAAAGAGCATTATAAGGTTTTAAAAGTTATGGTATACTAATTTTTTTCTTTTTACTGCAGTTTAGCAATGGAGTCAGACCAGCGATCTGAAAATCTAAGGTAGTCCATTACTTAGAAAACCATACAGGAAGGCCTATGTAATTTTGGGTCTATTTAATTCATCTTAACCTCTGATCTCAGTGTATGATGACTTTTGTGTTCGGCTACTGTTCTCAGCATACTTCTCTTGCAACTTCTCAAAGAATACCTCTTTGGTGAATTTTTATGCCCCTTGCCCTTTATTACATCTGTCCCAATTCTTTTATTTTTGCTTTTGAAATGACACTCCCCCTGCCTCTGAGATGGTCAGTTTCTTCCATTCCCTGTGGTTAGATGGCGTGTGTGTGTGTGTGTGTGTGTTTAATATAAAGAGACTCTCAAAGAAGAGTTGGACATGTGTGTATGCAATATACAAACTGAAGTCATGTCTATGTCCATGTAACTGTTGTGGGTGTGTCTGCTCCCCCTACATGTACTGTCCTCTTCCTTGTTCCTTTGAGTTTTATTTTCTTAATAGATCCCCTAGCAGTAAGGCACTGTTAGGCTTTTCTGTCCTGTTATTGACCATGTACCCAGAAATATAAAAAATGGGCACTGATTCTAGCATGTGGGCAGGAGACACTTGACTCCCTGAGATTCTGAGCAGGCTGGAGATGACTCTAGCAGGAGGTTATTCTAGTATGGCTGTTTTAATGGTCTATGTGTCATTGTTCTTGGTCTCCCTCTCTCTGACCACACACTGTATTTACTAATGACATTCTTCCTCTGTTTTATTCTCCTTTTTATACCTCCTGCCATGTTACTATTTAGGTACCTGTATATATGTGATGATTTGAATATGAATGACCTCTATAGGCTTATATGTTTGAATATTTGGTTCCAGATGATAGAACAGTTTGGGGAGAATTAGAAGGTATGGGCTTGTTGGAGAAAGTATGTAGCTGGTTTTAAAAGACTCTCAAGGTTTCAAAAGACCCTTCCCATCCCCAGTATGCTCTCAGAGTCCGGTATAAAGTTTCAGATGTGAGCTCCCATCTGTCTCTGCTGTCATGTCTTCACTCCACGATTATGTGCTCTAACCCTCTGAAACTGTAAGCCCAATTAAACACCATCTCTTATAAGTTTCCTTGGTCATGATGTTTTATCAATAGAGAAGTAACTAAGACAATATGTTACAGTCAAATTCCCATAGGGAAAGATTAAATAGTGTAGATTTATCTTCAGCATAGAATGACGAGATTTCTTTCCCAGAGTCACTGTATGGACTCGGTATCCATTCTGCAAATGTTGTGCTTTAGATGGGGGGGAGGGGGCGCTAAATCCTGCTGTAAGCATTTGGAATAAATATTTCAGGAAAGGGGAGCTCAAAATGCAGAGTAATCTAGGTGTGAATAAGTAGATCTAGATTCTTGATGCAGAAGTTTGTGGCTCTAATAACTTCATTGGAAAGGCAATCAATTATTTACTTTGTTGTATAATTTTAAAATAATCTCAATTATTTATTTATAGGTGGTATCCATATAAGCCAAAATAAACAGGAAGGTTTTAGTTGTCTGAAAAGTTGCTGTTTTAGGCAATAACATTCAGTGTACTCTGGGATGTCAAAGAATCATAGAGCTGAAAAGAGTCTCAGAATCATCTTGCCCCACAATCATTGATCTCAGCCAGGTACTTTAAGAATACTGAGAACAACCACGATTTATAGTTTATATGATTAGTATCTATCAATATTCATTATGCTAACATAACATTTTAAGAATAAATTTCCAAATATTTATTAATTCATGAAGAGTTGTAAGAATGGTATTGTCCTGTCTCTTTGACAAATCTTTCTAAAAATCTGGTCTAATGGCACATAGATGGATTTTAATGTTAGCTTCTCCAGTCAGAGGGCTTTGTATCCTATCTCACATTGCGTCTAGAAAACTGCACTGTATACTGTAGCCACATGGGGATAGGTAAGGGACAGCTATGTATCACTGTGATAAGAATTTTGATCTAAGAGGAACTAAGAGGTTTTGAAGGCCTTAAAACCACTTTATAGAATAACAAATGCTCAGGAAAGTTATATACATTCTCTGGGCCGATCTAAATTGGTGGCAGAAGTGGGGTCACAACTCACATATCCCCTGACTTTATTAAGTCACAGCTCAAGAACCAAAGAGGGATCCATGCGCACATTAATGAGAGGAGGATCTATCAAAGCAACAGTCACCACCTGCTGGAGAAATTGTGGCTTCCATTGAGTTAGCCAGACTCTGGGAACTGATCACATGGGTGGTATCGAGGAATTGGCATTAGGTACTTGGTCCAGTGGTGCTCATTAGCTCACTGATCTGTCTGAGTCACAGTTTCACTTTAGAGTTCTCAGGCTGAGGGTCGTTGTTACACAGAAAGAAACCAACAAGTCAGGACTCAAGAGAACGCGACTGGTGAGCACTGGGCCCCTCTCAGCATTTCCTAGGTTGACTGAGAGGAACAGCTCCGAAGGCCTGGGTCTCTATTATTACCTTTAATTTCCCCATGGCCCAAGACTCATGTTATCCCTTCGTTTTGTTAAGCTTCTGCCAGAAAGCCATTCCCGAGTGATCAGACTTAATTGGAATCCAAGCCAAAGAGAGATGGGACAAGCTGCCATTTTGAGACATTTTGCTGAGCCAGTTCTTTGGGGGTAATATCCACATTAGCTTGATGTAATGATGTAATAACAGAGCTTATTATACAGCATGTAGCATAAAGGTTGGACAAAATTTCAAAAAATCTTTGAAGGTATGATTTAGATGAAATGTATTTTATTCTAAGCATTATCTGTACATGTAATATGCATATATGATTACGTGTGAATACAGTATACATGTATACATATATACTTCCATCTCTATATACGCACATATATGTCTTTCATTATGATCTTAAATGGCCTCAAGCTGATATTAGTAGGAAGCACCTTTTTTATTCCTTTTTAGAAGAGGTGTATATGCTTTTATGGAAATATCTGAAAATATTAAGATCATCCATTCTTGAACTTGGAATTTAGAAGGAGGTATTTCTCTTACTTATAAGTTTTCATTATAAGCACTTCAACACATAAAATATTAAGATTATTTTTGTAAATGCTTAATTTCTAAAAAGTTTCCAAGAAGCACACCTAAAATGTGGTTAATGCATTAAATAGACTTTTCAGCTTTTGAATGTAGAGACTTGAGGGTCTGTAACCTTATATTTCATTTCATGACTTAATGTTCCTGGGTATATTTTCCCCTACTCTATTAACAGTGTTGAAAACTTAGCTCTGAGATACAGCTATGGCCTTGTGGAAAGGGAAATAGAGAGGGGTGGCTAGCATTCATAGAGAGGGGAGGATAGCATTCATAGAGAGGGGTGGGTAGCATTCATAGAGAGGGGAAGGTAGCATTCATAGAGAGGGGTGGGTAGCATTCGTAGAGAGGGGTGGGTAGCATTCATAGAGAGGGATGGGTAGCATTATAAGAGAGGGGTGGGTAGCATTATTAGAGAGGAGTGGGTAACATTTTCACACCACAGTTTTGCTTTCTCAGATTTCATCCATCTCTAAATGAGTAGAATTGATGCTCTTTTTATTTTCCTCAAAAGCCAGAGAGAAGCAGCAAACTGCACAAGACATTGAGTGAGTGCCAGTTTACCCCTCTGTCAAAATTCTGGAGTATTTCAGACAAACATTAGGACATTCTCTCATGTAGATCTCCCGCATCTTCATAATATTGGGGCTGACATTTCGAATTGATCTAGGACACCAGAAGACTGTTTTTTTTTCCAACTACAAAAAATTCATAAAACTTTCTCACGCAACTAATTAGAAAGGAACAAGACTTTTCTTGTTGGCATTTCAGAAGCATTTGTGGGACTGAGTTCCACTTTTCACAGGAATTCCCTTTAGATCTCATTCTCTGTCTTGCCCACCAGGTAACCACTGACCTGAAGTTCATTCAACCATCCATTTATTTTTCTATTTGCCTATTTTTAACATTTCATGAATGGATGAACCATGGATGTTCTTCTCTGACTTCCCACTCTGAGATGTTATGCTTTTTCATTTCATCTATTACAGCATGTAGTCAAAAAAAAAAAAAGAAAGGAAGGAAGGGAGGGAGGGAAGGAGGGAAAGAAAGAAAGGAAGAAAGAAAGAAAGAAAGAAAGAGAGAGAGAGAGAGAGAGAGAGAGAGAGAGAGAGAGAGAGAGAGAGAGAGAGAAATGTAAGAAAATGATGCTTAGCTGACTAAGGAAAGGGTCACTTTTCTGCCACCTTTCTTAGAGGATCTCTTCAACTCTTTAGTCATTTGCCTGCTTATTATCAAGTGGTACATGCTCCATGGTCTATTTTTCTTCTATAAAAGCCAATGTTTTTTTTACTCGTGATTAATTGAGAGACATTCAAGGGCCATCTTTATCAACTGCATACAAACTCTAAAATGCCATGTCTAGTCATGATTCAAGTGTGTGTCATATGATAGGCTTGTTTTAAAATTGTGTGACCTTATTCTCAGGTATCTACAAAAGCAAGATTATGAAATAATTGAACCATGTACGTATATGCCAACCAACAGCAATGAGGAAAAGAGTCTCCCAGGTTACAAGTTTGGAGACTAGAGAAATCCCAATTTTGATGAGTCAGTTAATGACAATTATGAATGATGGAGTAGTTATTTTAAAGCAATGAGAAGTAAGGTAGCTAATAATAGCAAAGATTGAAGTCAGGTTTCTGTAAATCATCACCTAAGCATCACTGTCACTGTAAGAGTGGGATCAACCTTGTATAGCTCTCTGAGGCCAACTTGGCTAGAGACCATGAATCCAGGGCACTGTAGAAATATTGCAATTATTTTCACCTGAAGTTTCCTAATCCCTTTAAACTATGTACTATATTTAAATATTAAATATATTTAGTGTAAAGTTCAATATGCCTTTTTCTTAAACTAGCATTGCTACCATTATACCTAAAGTGTTCATGATTATATGTGAGGTGTTTGGCCGCTTTAAAATTAGGGTATATATTTGAAATCTTAAATGGAATTGACCTTTCCTATAGTTTTGAATAGGTGTAACCTGACTACTGTGCAACTCTCTAGAATCTTTTCAGTGATTATATAATTCTTCCAAGATGGTATTATTAAAGTTGCAGGAGGTAGCAGCCATTACAAAAAGCCCATTCAAATTTTGTTAAAACTCTTATGAAAATGATTTATTTAATTTATATATAAATAATATAACTAAAAAAGCAGGAAGCGAGTTACTAAAACACAATTTCTTGCTAAATTAAAACAGTATTTTCCTTTTGCCTTTCTTATTATGACAGTTGAATAATATGTGTCGTACTAAATGGATGTTTGGTATAAAGAGCAAAGATCAAGAAATGAGTGTTTAGAACAGCAAATTATATGTTAAAAATCTATAAATAGCTTAATAAATATATTCTTGCATGTAAGAAGCAGAAAATTGTAGGCTACAAAGTAGATTATCCAAATGGCCCTGTTTCAAAATCACCTTCAGAACAGCACACATTGTCCCTCTGGGTTTTATAGCTTCTGCATATAAAACTTTCATTCTGCAAAGAGGGGTCCTGTAGAACATGTATTTATTTATTTTATGTTCTCTCTTGCTCCATCTCTTTGTTTATGGCTTGTATAATCAAAAATGGCTTAAAATGATGCATGATTACCCAGTGCCATTCAGGAGGTCAGAGTTCATGCATGAGATAATTAGTGAAGAGAAATTAAGAACAAATGAAGTCAAGACAAGAAATCTTAGAGTATCGGTTCACGGTACTGCATAGTTGCTAATGTATTATCTAGTTCTCCGTTGCAAATATAGCTCTGAGATTTCTAGGAACCATAGAATGACTAAAATAAGCTTGTTTGTAACAATAAGGAAGAGGAGAAAGAGGGGGGAAAGGAGGAAAAAAGAAGAAACACACACACACACACACACATGCATGCACACTTTTTTAGATTTTTAAAATTTGAGATTATAATTACAACAGCTCCATTTCTTCCTTCCAAGCACACACACATGCATGTGCATCCTACCTCTTTGTGCCTAGGACCAACAAATGCCTTATGATTCTGAAAGCCAGGAAAGGTTTTTCAAATGTATTTTTCCAACATGATGTGCAATGGTGCACCCTCCCCTATTGTTCCATGAGTAATTTCATGTCCTCATGATGAGTAAAAGGTATGCAGGCCACTGGTGTTTTCCTTTGCCTCTGGATCAAGATGACTCTCTTGACTTTTTAACCCCCCAACACAAGGGCCACAAACAAAAAGAAAGGAGGATTTTTGCTGGTGGTAAGGAAATGATTGAGTGAGGAGACCTAATTATCAATGTGTGTCCTGACAAAAGGAAGTGTATTTCCTTTGATGTAACAACCCACAGGATTGAGGGGCATTCCCAGTGAGGAAGTCTTTCCAGGGAGTACTTGGCTCCTCTCCACATTGAAAGATCATGCTTACATATCAGTTGGCTCTATCCCTAACTTGTTATTATAGATGAAGTAATAGTCACCTCTCTACCATTTCCACTTACACAATTTTAGCTCTGATAACCAAAGTCTGGGAAATTCCAGAAATAATTAACTTATGTTGTGCACCATTCTGAGCAGAATGATGAAACCTTAGGCCGCACCCACCTCACCTTAGGATGTGACTTGGCCCTTTGCCTGCTTTATCTACACTGCAGGCACTTTAGAGCAGTGAGTCACTGAGTAGCCATCTTGGATAGCAGATCTGCTGCCAAATTGCTGCAGTGTTGGTATTCAAGTATGCCGTATTATATTTGGTACCCAAGGTGCTATGGCAGTGATGTTAAAGAGAAGAAAGGTGAATGAGAAGGAATGTTCTTGTGGGACAGTAGTTGGCAAAGAAAAATATGTATTGAGTTTGGACAGATTTACAGCAAAATTGAAACTTCTATCCTTGAAACTCCAAAGATAGGAGAAAAAAAGTGTGGGCTAATTTTACTGTTCCATCTTAATCTGTAAACTTGGTATAATCCATGTTAAAAGCCCAATGAAGATAGAGAAAGGAGTACATTTGAGGTTTGATTTTCTGTGGTTTTAGACATCCACTGGGTTCTGGAGATTTCTTTCACATGGATAAGGTTCAGTAAGGTGCGTTGGGACCCAATCAATGGCAAGAGAATGAACATGGGGAAGTCACACTGAGAGTGTGAATGTGGAGAAGTTAGGCCCATCTGAAGGTGTAGGGCTGGGAGGGACGTGCTTCTTAGTACATTGTCAGGAACCCATATAGCTGCCTCACTGTGCAGGAAAAACAAGATAGTATAGATGGACTACGTTTTCAGGAAATACAGGACCAGAGAATCATAAGTAAACTATTATTTTAGAAGTTGTTTTCAGGGAAATACTCTGCCATCTACTCCATCAACTACATGTCTAGCATAACATGGTATTCAACTCTGAAGATATAACTTATTAATTCATTTTTTCTTGTTCCCAGTTCCATCTTGACTGCTGTCTTCTAACTCGATACTTCACACAGTTGGTTGAGTTGTCATCCTTTCTAGTCTCTTCTCTCCAGTGCATCCCAATCTCTTCATCACATGGAAGGTATCTCCTGAAACTATTTACTTATTCCTCTGAGTGCAACTGTGCTGAGGGAGCAAATACTTCCCTAAAATCGTTGCTTTTTGAGTAGCTTTCCTAGGTCCCATTTCACTGTCTCTCAATCTGTTGTTTATCTGGCTTCCATCTACCCCTTCATTATAGACAGAGAATCTCTCATGCCCAGGAATAAACAAAGGTGAAAAACCAAAGACAAATTGAAGTAAAAGAAAAACATACACAAAATCTTGTTGTAAGCAACTAAAAAATGCTGACAGTAGGAGAAACAGTCTTCCTTCAGAAAGAGCTGCAGAACAGGTTATACAATATCAAATATATTTAGGAACATATATATGTATAGACATATATGTATATAACATCAATTAAAGAAAAATGAGGTCATGAACTTGAAAGAGAACAAGGAAGGGTATATTGCATCTGGAGGAAGGGGGAAGGGAAATAATGTAATTATAAGCTCAAAAGCAAATAATTAAAAAGCTTGTAGTTTAAGAAAATTACAAGGCTTATGTACCTGTACACACACACACACACACACACACACACACACACACACACACACAAAATCAACACTATAGTGCAAAAGAGCAAAGTTGAAGGTAGATGTTTTGATCACAGAGTTCTCAGTACATTGCCCATCACAGGATCATAAAAGGCTCTGAGTTAAATTCCTTTGATAATATAAGGAAAATGGTTTGGGCCCTGATTCTTCCAAAGTGGGGAAAAATAAGACAACTATTTCATTTCGTGTTTGTGATACACAAGGTGATGTCTGGTCTAGGGCTGTGTTGATATTTTACTGTCCTCTGGTCTAGGTCCTGAGGACTTGGCCTGTTTTTCTAAACAGGGAAATTAGTGAATTTTAAAATACTAAATATTGGATAAATAAGGTAGTTATTAGTCTTTGTGTGTGTGTGTGTGTGTGTGTGTGTGTGTGTGCTAAAACATCTGAAGTTTCACCTTCCCATAAAACTCCATATATAAAGAAAATTGTCACAGAGTTCTGAGAAGACTAAATCGAGGTATGGAAATCACAGTGGGCACCAGTTGGACTATTAACCCGGACTCACAATGTTTGCTAGCCTTACTTTTTATTCTCTTATTCCAAGATTTGAACAGGATTTCTGTAGCCTCTTTAAGCTACTGTGAAATAAAGCTTTGATGAATGCCCAGAAAAAAAAAAAAAAGAGTTCTCTGAAGCCCTACACACATTATATAATCCCTAGGATACTATACAGAGGCATGAATCCCAGCAGATAAGCTACATTTTTAAAGAAAATATATTTGTTTACAATGAGCATCCACTGTGGAACAATGCTAAATTGTGAGCTCATTAGGAGAGTGACCACGATGTGGTGATAAATGCCCTGTAGTACTGATAATGAAAAAAATCCCACCTAAACTGGCTAAAAGCCATGGATGCAGTTCAAATACTAGCAACTGCTAAAGAAGGCTGGGTGGCTTTTGGGCTGGTTTCTTCAAGGCCATTGATGTCACCACGGACCTGTTTTCTTTGCCCCTGACTTTTCTTAGTGCCTTCTACCACAAGTCCACTTGATAACACAGTTGAAAGGAGCAGTGATAGAAAGAAATTAAGATACAGGCTATATTTTATCCAGGATATTTATAGTGACCAAGAATGGTGGAAAGATGAACCCAGCAAGTCAATAGGGTATAATGATGTTCTAAGCTAGGGAGAAATTCAAAACAATAGTTCAAGAAAGTAACTAATGAAGATCTGAAGCAGAACTGAGGGAAAAAATGTGTGATCCCAAGAACCGATCGTGAGAGATGAACAACAGTGTATGTACCCGTTAGTTGGTTAGGGTAAAGTAGAGTAAGACTTTCAAGTTATCAATGTCATGACTAAATACACATGGAAACACAGGAAGCATCCAGAGCATGTGGTCCATTCCAGGCTTAGACATTTCATCAGAGCACATCAATTCATTTTCTTGACACATCCCATCCTACAGGTAAACCTCTGGCTTGGGGGTGTGGGAGAGGTTTAAGAGATGTTCACGCAATTAAAGCTCTCAGAAAGTTGAACGGCCAGAATTTAACCGAGTAATCCCAATTTCACAGCTCATTCTTTATCCATTCCACCTTGAGGATACAAGAAGACTAATTTGTTTTCATCTTTATTGATTCTGCTTTTCCGCTGCCAGGTCCTCAGCGTGGCTCACATTGCCCCAGAGGATAGTCTAACCATGGCTGCATGGCATGCAAGGGCGTTCGACCCTTGACTCCAATTTGTTTCTGTTCCATTCCTGTTCTTACTTCCATTAGGATCATTTAGTGCCCTCTATGTCCATGCAATGACCATCATTACTGAGAATTCCCAAAGCATATGGGATATTTCTTTAAAAAACACTCCATTTGTGTATGCAGCTTCTTTTTCTGAATGTATTTTCTCAATTACTCCTCCCATAGAAATCACTCCTACCTACCTTCTTCATTGATCCTTTCCTGATTACTTGTTTCTATTCCTTCTGTACTTCAAGGCACTTTATTTGTGGCATGCTTGGTAACACATTATTTATACTATATCCCTGGCAAAATGGTAAGCTCTTCAAAGGCAGAGATACCCTGTGAAAAATCATTACAAAGCACACCAAGAAGTGAGTGGGGGAGAGAGAGAGAAAGGAACGGAACAAAGGAGAAAATAAAAGAAAACAATGATACAAATAATCAAAGTGTAGTATTTTAAAATTATTTTTAACTTAACTACTTTTAACTATTCTGGCAAAAGTACACTTTATGAGTATTAAACAGTCATATTTGTATTTTTATTAGAGAGTTAAGAATACTATTTTCCATCCTTTGAGAATAGGTATAGAAAGAACAAACCCAAAGTTTATAAAAAATATGTATACAAAGTAAGACTATCTGTTTTCTGCAATCTATAAAAGTTTAACAGTTGGAAGTACATTTAGAGTAGAATTTACTCCAGCTTGACTTAAGAAAAACATACAGCCAAGAGTTTAGAAGTGAAAAGACCCTCAACAGCCTTCTAGAATAGCGTTACAGAATGGGAAGGAGCTAGAATATAGAACTAAACACAAATTTCTTAAATATCCCTGGAGATCTTTATGAGAAATGGCAACAATGTATTCTGAGAGATTCTATCCTCTTCCCTGATGCTTCTCATAGCATATTCAATTTATCTGTCTTTCTCTCTAACTTGCTAAGGGCAGCGATGGGGTCTTAGTAATCTTTATCTTTGCAGAGCTCAGCGCAGTGCCCAGTGCATGGAAGTTTAGAATCAGTTTGCTAAATGAAATTATATAATGCACAGCCATGACACAAGCTAAGGGGTCCGCAGGCCTAGCCATATTGACAACTGTTACACAGTGCAGGAAGTTCGGGTAACTGAGCTGTTTAGCCAATGAGTCAAATAATGCTTTTATGTCAACTTTCTGCTCTTACATTGGAGCACTATTCGACTATGACAAGGAAATAAGCGTGTTCAGCATGGATACTAACTCTGACGAAGGCATTCTCCCTAACAAAACTTAACTGGGGAGATATGGCCAAATTACAAGAATACAAATAATTCTTCTTGTTTAAGAAATCCTCTGAGCATTCTTTTATCACAAAGTATGCATGGCATAGAAAAAGGAGCATTCACCCTTTGGCCTCTGTGCACCCCTACCTGTAGCCATCTGGCTGGAGTCTCAGGCAACTGTGAGGTACATGTGTTGACTGTTGATTCTGATGTGAATGAGCCTTACCCTCCCAGACGTTTGCCTTCTAGCAATTTAAATTTTAAGCTTTAATTAATGAAAAGCTCTGCCTTCTATTAAGGGAGCTTCATGAACTAGCAAAAGGTATATACATTTACATAAATGCATATCTATTTCTGTCTGGCTGTCTATTTATCTATTGGGTATCTATATT
Organism: Mus minutoides; assembly: GCA_902729485.2. Classification (NCBI taxonomy): domain Eukaryota; kingdom Metazoa; phylum Chordata; class Mammalia; order Rodentia; family Muridae; genus Mus; species Mus minutoides. The sequence goes on from LR749734.1 coordinate 1,643,542, forward strand.
TGGCTTGGTGGGTGGCGAGGCCATTGGGATTCCATCCATGATGTCTCCTGCAGGATAGCACTCTTTTCCTTTTAGAGAGGAACATGATTCTTTAACAGGAAGGTATGATCTGAGAAATTTCTTAGGGAATGTTAATCGTGTATATTCCTTTGGCCTGCCAAGGGTGTGTGCTTGATGCTGTTTGATTCCAGACATAACAATATGTTGGTGCTTTCCTGGTCTTTTTGCTATTTATCCATTTCTTTCTTTTCCTACTCTAAATGTATATCAAATAAAATATGCAATCCTCCTAACCCTTGTAGGTTATTCCCTCCCTTTTCCTTACCTTATAATATACATTGTATGTTCTCTACTAACCCAGTCATTCTTTCAGGCCAGTGTGATGGTGCACAATCATCCTGCCTATTTAACATTTTGTCATGTATAACCATGCCTCTAAGTTTTATTTCTATTTTGGAAATCTATTAAAGCACATAAAAATATTTAATAGAAAAGATGTGGATCTCAAACTTCTGCTTTTGAAAATATGGGGGAAAGTTTTTAACAATGAAATGTATTATCAAGTTTAAATGCCCTAAATTAGAGAATAGATTATTAATGTATTAATAAGAACTGAATGTGCATTCCATATACTCAGAGCTGCTAACACCCTGGGAAGTGGAGTCCAGTAAGTGTTTGCTTAATGTCTGAAAGCCCCATTCCAACAGGAGAACTCAGATGGTTAAAAGCCACCCAAATCAGAGCCAATGAGGCATCATGGGTGTAACTGTCCTCACCAGTATTCTCTCAAAGATTCCCCTAATGTGGGAATAATCCTCTAAGTAGGGAGGGGTATGGTTGGGTCCCTGAGAGTGTAGGTAGATTGGGTCCTAACTACATGTCCAATCAACCATATATTCAAAGCATGCTTGAATTACATCTTAAGTAGATAGAATGAATATACCAATTATATTCCTTTTTGTAAAGTAAATTAATACAGATTTATTATTTATATTAAAATACCTTCTTTTGGGGGAAGAGAATCCAATCAACTGGGACTTTCTTTTTCAGAAAGCTCTGCTTCATGTAATGCAGCTATGAAAAGAGAGAAAAAAATGGGAAGGACGTACTGGCCATGGTTTGGGAGAGAAATCGAGTGAGCGAAGCTAAGGGTACATGGAGAACAGTCAATATCCAGCAACGGCAGCAAAACACTTTCAATTTTCTGGATTATTAATTCAAATTCACACGCACACGCCAGTTAAAATTAAAGGGCTCTTTTTACTGCACTAGTTTAAATTAAAGATTATATTCTGCTCCACAAGTCTGAATTAAATAGCTTATTTTGCACACCAAGCTCTCATTTTAAAGCTAATAAAGAAAAGACATAGCATGTACGTGCAAGCTTGAGACAGGAAGGGTCTAAATTACTACACCTGTTTCACTTGGGAGCCACTTTATTAGTGTTACAAAACTTGGCTTTCAATTTGGCACCCAGAAGCACATTTAGAACAAGCATTTCTTTGTTTTGACAGAGAGGCTGGGGTAAATGAATGACGTTTGAGCTAGGTGTGAAATGTGAAGGTACGAAATTAACTGGTAAGGTAATTACTGTTCTAATTCTGCATAAACAAGCGTTTTGAAAATCATTAATAGTTCAGGGAAATAATGTTAGTGATTAAATAAGGTGGCTTGCATCACTGAGCACAACCAAGCTCCTTTAATTACATCTGAAAGCAAGGGAAAGCAGCTAATTAAAATTAGCACGAGGTTCCTGAATGACCAGCGCTGCATTGTTGCCCTAACCTGTATAATTGTGTGTTTATTAACATGTCTTCATTTTCCCTCTCGAGCGTTTAACAAAATTATTTAAAATAACTAATAACCTTGAAGGAGTAAGTGTGACGGAATCTAGTTATCAGAATGAATACTGCAGACCTTGCTCTTCCTACCATTAATCCCCTTTCCCAGTCCCTCTCACCCTGCCGAGAGTTCTGAGAGTCAATGTATGTCAATGCTCTTTGCTTTGTGCTATTGAAAGGCTGATATCCCAAGTAATGCTAAGATGTTGAAGGCCAGCATGGCTCCTCATTGTCCCTTTATAGAAAAAAATATTGGATTTAAAAGTCTCATTTGTTGGCTATGTTTAGTATCATTCACTTATTTCATTAATTTATTTGTTCATAAGCAACATTATTTAAGAAACGTTGACAGGAATTTCTTAGCACTGTTTTCAGGGTTGTAAGATTTAAAACACAAGATCCCAGAAATTACCAGCAATCTAATTTGTGCGGGCCAGTGCAAAATGAAAATACAGGTTTATTATATAGCATGAGAAGGGTATCGTCAGAGCGCCAGGAAAGCGGTCAGCTTCTGGTTATGGAGTCCATGCTAATGCACCAATTCTATGCCCATAAATTCCAGTTCAACAAACCAATCCAACTGTAAGGAGGATACATATGTGAAAAATGAAAAGAAAACATGCTTATATGATGCTGGGGGGTGTAGGCAGAAAAATGAATGACCGAACCCTGAAAAAGGTTCTCCGCTGGGCTGGGTCAGTCTGATGAGGATGTTATCAGATCACATCACAGTTTGCTTCTGCTGAGAACTTCCATTGCCAGATGCAGTTCTTAACCATGGATTTGACAAAGATGATAACTTGGGAATTTTTTTCTTTTTTAAATCTGGGAGTAGAAATTCCAGAAAAGAATTTTAACGCATACTGATCATTAAATAAACAACCAGATTAATAATCTATTCTGATATCAGCTAAATTTTTGAAGGTTTGTTTTGGACCAGTCTCTTCTCTAAGCACTGTACATGAATATTTCAGGCACTCTATGAGGTAGGTTCAACCATTACCCCCATTTTTCAGATGATCAGTTTAAATGATTTCCTCATGAATGAAGTCAAAGGTTAGAACTATCTTAGAGTTTAAATCGGATGGTCTGACTCAAAAGCATGTGTTCTCAAACACTATGCTAGAAGATGGTGTGGGTCAAGGATAAGGATGATTATCCTGGTTAGGCTGCCCTTTCTGCATTTCAATTTGTGTCAACAGATTTGCATCCTTTGATAATAAAATGTGGCTGTTGCCTGTTAAACAAATATTTCTGGACACATGGAATGTAGAAGGGAAAATATCAATTATTTCTCAACTTAGGGCAAGACCTATTGCATTAGTGTTTGAAGGAGAAGTTGCGCATCATACATGATAGTGCTTTTCCATAAGCCTCCCTAGGAAGCAGTCCAGTGGACCCTGTAACTACCTCATCTGACAACTGTAGGGTCACCCCTATGCTCCTTAGACTTCCTTTGCTGACAGAATGTCTACCTTCCGACATAGTAACACCTGATTAGAGGCTATAGAAAATTAAAAAAAAAATTTTGTGTGCTCTTGTTAAGAACATTGAGTTTGCATGAAGGTTACCGTAGTGATCAGATGTGAAGAATCCTTACTGTCATTTAACTTCTAGAAATTTCCTTTTGAGAATAAGTGGCTAGAAAATTTGACATGCTCTATGACACAAGGCCAGCCAGTGTCTGAATAATAATCTGCCCGTGCCTTATGGGAACACGTATCCATGCAAGTCTCGAGGTCTTTCATTGTCCCCTTTCTTGTTGGTACTATATAGAGAGGGTGGTGTGTACACTGTGGTTCTTAACTGTTTGCCTGTCGGCTTTCCTTCTGTAACCCTCCTCTCCTTTCTTCCATTTCCTTCATCTCTCCTCACATTTCCTCTCCACTCCTCCTCATTTTTTCCCTCTCCTCTCCTCCTTTCCTTCCCTTTCCCTCATATGTGAGGATTAAATTGAATAATCCAGCACTCTGAGAATCTTTTTCTTTTGTTTTTTAAAATTTCTTATTATCATTGCTTTTTAATTCTTTAATCCTTTATTATAGTCCAGGCTTCACCCCCTCCCAGTTTACCCCACCCCATGACTGCTCCCCATCCCATACCTCCCACTGCCTCTGTCTCCAAGAGGATGTTCCCACCGCTATCCTACCCTATTAGGCCTCCCCACTCCCTGGGGCCTCAAGTCTCTCTCAAGGGTTAAGTGCATCTTCTCTCACTGAGACCAGAACCGGCAGTCCTCTGCTCTCTATGTGTCAGGGGCCTCATATCAGCTGGAGTGTGATGCCTGGTTGGTGGCTCCGTGTCTGAGAGATCTTTGAGGTCCAGGTCAGTTGAGACTGTAGGTCTTCTCATGGGGCCACCCTCATCCTCAGCTTCTTCCAGCTTTTCCCCAATTCAACCACAGAGGTCCCTGTCTCCAGTCCATTAGTTGGGCACTAGTATCTGAATCTGACTCTTTCAGATGGTTGTTGGGCCTCTTCAAGGGCAGTCATACTAGGCCCCTATCAAGCACACCACAGCACCAATAACAGTCTCAAAGCTCCAGGCCTCCCCTTGAGCTGGATCCCAATTTGGGCCTGTCACTGGACCTCCTTTCTCTCATGTTCTTCTCCATTTATGTCCCTGCTGTTCCTTCAGACAGGAACAGTTGTGGGTCAGAGCTTTTGACTGTGGGATGGCAATTCCATCCCTCCACTTGATGTCCTGTCCTTATTTCAGAATTGATCCTCTTAGAACCACACAGCTCTTAGTGTAGAACCACCCAACCATGGCTCAGACATGGTAGTGTTCTCTATCCCTGCCATTCTGATCCTCTTGATCTACATGACTGTAAGTTTATACAATAGACATAACTCAATGGGAAGAACCAAAGAAGATGGGAATCTCAAGGCTGTCTGACGGATCTCTCAGCAACGTTTCATCTTAGTGTAGAAGAAGTTCATTTTGTACCGACAATTACTATCTACCAGTTCTCTGATAGCATGGTTGTATCATTTAATATGAGATGTTTTACAGGCTGCTAGGCCTGAAATACTTTGTATCTACATCATGTCTGTCTCATTTCTGAAACTGTTTAAAGCTACTACACCAGATAATAGACCCCCTCATCTAGTTTACTTACAAGTCTTTAACTATCTACTTAACTGAAAATTAAATCATATTCTCCAGCCTCACCCAGAGGAGAGGGTTAAACAGTTAAAAATCACATACATGGGGGTGGGGTGGGGAGGATGAACCCCAGTTGCAAAGAGAGGTAGATAGTTTTCAGTTAAATGAAACACTTGAAGTGTTCATTGATAATCAAGTCAGCTTCTACTTTTATATACTATACAAGCTTTTGAAAAATCTGTTCCTTAGAGAGTAATGGAGGACAAATAAAAGCCAAATCCAATTATACATACATGCATATATATGTATATATACACACACATATGTATATATATACATATATATGCATATATACACAAAATGTCACAATAAAATGTTATTTTGTATACTAACTAAAAATTTAATTGAAATGCAATTTAAAAATGTGTTTTTCAGATGCCCATAGCACCCCACCCCCTTCTCATTTATTAATTTGGCTGACTTTTTTAGGTCAGACTTCTCCAGCAGTGTGGCTCCGGGCATCAAGCCTCCGTGCCAGTCCATTAAGATTGCCCTAACTCTGACTACTCATTGTTTCTCCTTAGAAGTCCTTCCAAAGATGCTCAGTCTCTCCTCAACTGCTGAGTCCAATATTCTCTGTTCTCTTTCCACGTCCTTTCTGCATCAGTCGACATTCCAGAAAACTCTCTGTTTTCACAAAAGACCTCCCTGCATGGTTTTTACGGTATCCTGTGCCCTTGCTTTATATCAGGTGCTTGTGTACTTTCTCCTCTGACTTATACCCATTTGTTTTAAGGCATGGGCTCTGTTAAATTTTCCAACTGTTCCAAGGCAAGGACCGACTCGGTGCCAAATTATACACATTGTTGACACTTAGGACAGATGTCTTAACCATGCAGATAGAAGATTCAAGTGTGATTTTCCCATAGTGGTGTGTCTTTTTGTCACTTACAGTTTGCAGCTGATTGGGTAGTCATTAAGTTATCACTAGAGTGCTTGCTATGTGACCATAGTATCTGTGGCCAATTTTTCCCTCAGCATCCAGAGCATTGGCTGAAATTCAGACAACACCTAATGAACAATAATTGAATAGATATATAAATTAACAAATGAACTCATTCTGTATTTCTAAATTGTTATCTATCCTGTATCTTGATTAATGGTGGTCAGCTGCCATTAAATGCCTACACATTAAGGTTCCCTGTCAGTTAGAATTCAACATTTCCAAACTAAGGTTTTACCCTTCCAAACTGGAATATGTATTGTTCCAAGTTTGTCAGAAACCTCATTAATTTTCAAACTATGAAGATTCTAAATCATGAAGTCACTCTTGACTTGACTATTTTTAATGCCTTTATTTTTTATTTTAAATGTCTTTTGTGTCTGACATGCATTTATTGCCATATTTTTTTCAGGATGTTACTAAACACACACATGCCTACAAACACACACACACTGAGAGGGAGAGAGAGAGAGAGAGAGAGAGAGAGAGAGAGAGAGAGAGAGAGAGAGACAGAGACAGAGAGACAGAGACAGAGAGACAGAGAGAGACAGAGACAGAGAGACAGAGAGACAGAGACACAGAGACACAGAGAGATACAGAGACAGAGATGGAGTCAGAGAGAGATACAGTCAGACAGAGGGAGGGGCATGGGGGATAAGATTGACTTTGTCAGAGTAACTTCCTGGAACTCTCTACATTGCTTCTCTTAATCTCACCATATGCATATATACCTTTCATAAGCAGTAATACGTGCACACACATGAGTGCATGTGCATGCACACACAAGATAGGCAGGAAGAGTGTCAAAATGTTAGGGACTGGGTTCAAATGGCATAGCTAAAACTATGTGATTGGGTGTTTACGACTGATAATGGTGAATTTGAGAGATGCTGCTGCTTGGGGAAGGAAGAAGAAAGAAACAAGTCCGCTGTAAGTTTGGTGCATAAAGTTTGAGAATTCAAACAGATGCTAGCATGATGAGATGCTGAAATCCAAGTACATTCTAGGAATGGGGACTTAGACCCCAAAGATGCCACATCAGTAGTAGAGTATTGTCCCCATTAAGTGCAGTGGTGGACTTACAGTCCCACCCATGGCCCTCCCCATTATCTCTGCTCCTATGTTCAAGAATACCCAATATGTTCTAAGATGTGATTAAAATTGTATGTATTACAAAGATATAGGGTAGAAAATAACATTCAGGGGACCTAAATCAGATTAAGCCTGAGCCGTTTTTCTACTTATTCTCTTTGATTCAACCAACTCCACAATGGAACGAAAGGAACCAATAGGATGAGTTACAGGGTGTCCCCAGTAGTACATGCCATTGTACTTTGAAGACTTCTGTGTCTCAGGTTTGTGTCTAAGTCATATTTCACCAAATGAAACTTCTTTGATTATTCATGGTCAGTCGTGTGGCCATAATTTTCATTGTGTGACAACTGTGGGAGGTTCACATTCCGGGAACCAGGAATGGGGGTGGTGAGGAATGCAGAGGAGTGGGAATATGAGAACCAAGTATGATTTGGTGTTGTACCTTCCTGACACTCTTCACCCCAAAGTACTTATTTTATTTTAAACCTCAATATCTCATTCCATTAGTGTTTTGATTTTTTTAAAAAAGTACAGACTTCTTAACCTGTTCTCCATTTCAACCATGTTCTCTTTGAGAACACAGAGCCAGCAAATTACTTAAAACAGCAAAGTGTCATGATTCAATAGTCATAACTTTCCTTCCTATTAATAATGGCTTCCCCTTGAATCATACCTACATGTCAATCAAATCAATAGATTAGAAAAATGATGTTTGGCAACGTTACAAACACAGACATCTGGGAACTTGGTTATTTGATACTTTTAGAGCCTTAATACAGAGTTAAAATTGACAATAAATCCAAAAAATAATCAATAAGAATATGCCACATTCTGTTAAAAATTAAGTATAAATCTCTCAATCTTTACACATTTTGACCTTATGGTGGTATATTCGGGTGAATTGTAAATTGGGTGTTTCTAAAACACATATACTTTTAATTAATGCATGATATAATACATCAATAAATACAACCAAGAATAGAATGCTAATTTATATTTTATATTTAGGTATAATCAAATCCGGTTTAAGCAGATACTTGATGCTTCCCACATTGATTCAGCATTTATATCTTGTATGTGAAAGGATCCAATGAATAATAATTTACATACATATACATTTTAAACAGCGAAAATACATGGAATCATATATCAGTTTGCATTCAAGGTCTGTAGCAAAATGCCAGAAAGGATTGCAATCGTGAGAGGTGAAATCTTAGAAAACCTATATGCAGTTTAAGAATTATATAAATTACTACTCCAGTTAAAATGAAGAATAAATGTTTGAGTCTCTATGAGTACATTTATATGAGTCCTGTGTACTTCTGTAAACTTGATGTATTTCAACATTCATAGGTACTTTAAAAATTTACACTGGCTGAAAACATTGTATCTCTGATTGCTAGTGGAGTTTCTGGAGGGGTGATTGGCCTGGCTGATGCAGTCAGTGTGTCAGGTTCTGGCCAATGATAACTTGAATGTACTTGATTTTCTTCTTTTTTGTTGATGCCCTGGCTTCTTAGATAAGAACAGGGCTGATAAGTAATTCTCTTTGGGGGTGCATAGACCCTGTCTCAATGTGTAGGCCAGACCAACTTGAGCTAACCTCAAACTTGAGATACTCTATCTTAGCCTCTAAATTCTGAGATTATAGGCCTGTACTATGGCCACCTAGCCAGATGGTTAAACTTAAGACTACGTATGGCAGTTTGATTATGAGTAAAGGCGGTGGCATTGTATCAACTGTGCAACTTTAGACAAGCAACTTAACCTTGTTTTATCTTGTTCTGATCTGTAAATCACTGGAGTTAACAGACATATATGTGAAGACAAAATAACTTCATGCCTGCCACTTAGCTCTCAAGCCACGCTAGCTATTATTGTCACCGTATGCCTGCATCCCATGTCCTTTTCACTCTGACATGGCCTTGGGTTTCATCCTGATTTTGAGACTCTACTTCTGGCGAAATCTGTTTTATCTATGTTTCCCTTCTTCTTTTTTTTTCTTTTTAAATTCTGACTTGGTTAGCTTACATGGTTGTCTCATTATTCCCTCTGCTGTGCCATTTGGGCAAAGAGTGTTGGCTCAAGATGCGGATGGATTCTGCCTTGCGGGGATGTAGAACTGTCTTCTTGCACTTGGCCCATTGGCCCTGCTATCTTCCAGGTTGTAGTCACTCCAAATCCTATAGATATCTTGGACTCCTTATCTTCTTTCCCTTCTCACATCAGACTCATCCTCAAGTTCAAAAACTTCTTCCTTTGTGAATACTCTGGTACCTATCACCTTCTTTCTGGTCTGTTGCCACCGGTCCTTTTCAGGTTTCTGTTTCTCTACATGGCAGTCCCTTTCTGTTCCCACTGTGCCTGTACAGAGACACTGCCTTAGTCTCTCCAAAATGGGTTTCATTTTCACTCCTTATTTTACCACATCTACCTTTTAACAACAACAACCACAACAACAACAACAACAACAACAACAACAACAACAACAACAGCTCACTGAAGCATTACTGAATGCCTTTTCCTGGTGATTTCTCGTCACTATCCTACTTTCATTTCCTTACCAGCTGACATGTCTCAGATTCCACAACAGGCAATAGTGTAGGTTAGATGATAAATAATTAGCAGCGATCTCTGTTCTGGGGGAGATTTTGTCTAGTGCACAGGTATAAAGCCACCTTCCTCTTGATATCACTTACATGCCTTTTTGTGTGCACAAAAGACTTCCTTCTCCCATCGATCTAATCTTTGCTTAGGATGAGCATCTTGTGAAAGTTTTCTTGCCTTCTAGAAGCCTCTTTGATATGGACTCAGACCCTTTATCTGATGGTTGCACCCTCCACAATTCATCTTTCAGTGTCTTCTCTACAACGTCTGGAAGAGGAACCAGGCACCTCTCCTCTTACACTGCAGCACTCCTTGAATCGATTACCTTTTGCAGGAATCTTCTGGGGAAAGGAGGAAGGTACAACCCATACCTTGGTTTCTACATGTCCCTTCTGCTTGATTACTGTGGACTTTGAATGATTTTAAGTCCTAAACACATGGTTAAAACTCTTTATGATTCTCTGACATTCAGCTTAAGATTCATGTAGGAGTAAAATAAACTAAAAGTTTAAAGAGTGATTGCACCCTGGAACATTTATTGAATAATACAGTTTCCATGAGCCTTGCTCGTTTTTTTTTTGGGGGGGGGGGATATGGAGGTAAAAAGGCAGAGCTTTTGATGTCCTCTTACAGATGAGGTAAAGCAGAGATTTTACTAATTTTATGGATGAAAAGGCTTGAAGACAACACAGACCAGTTTCTAGTCTTTGCATTTTGTCCCCTGAACATGACTTAAAACACTTTAATTTACAAACCACATTCATTATTATCTATCCTCTGGTTCATTATTTATTCATGTTATTAACTGGTATCTTTCTTTTTTTTCTGCTCCAACCAAAGTTATTTTCATAAAATAAAATCATGTCAGCTGGACATAAGTTGGGTACTACTTGTGATCCTAGCACTCAGGTAGAGGCAGGAGGATAAGAAGCCATTATTTAGAATAATATTTAAATGTGTTACCTAGATTTAACAGATATTTCAAATATTTGTTCCTTCAATAGTTACTTATATCAACAAAAATCAGGATATAGTCTGAGTTCTAAGCATGTGGTGGCATATCCCTATAGTTAAAAATTCCACTTCTAGGAGGAATCAATACTATAAATTATTTAACAGCAAATTATAATAATTTCATAAGGAATAATTTGTAACATTTGAACAAATGCAATAAAATTGCCAACATTTAATTCAAATAAAATATCAACCAGGCAACTATAAAATTTTTGGGTAAATGCTGTTTATTCTGCAGTATTTTAAATTCTTTTAAGTTCTGTAAGACATTTATGTCTCACAAAATCTCTGAACTAGAAATTTTTGGTGTTGTTTTTGCAACAAAGAAAAAGTAAGGGCTCCATCCAGAAAGAAAACCTTTGCCTTGTGTCAAATAATTGGCACCCATTTATGTGTGGGATCAAATAAAAAGCTTGCAGTCCTTAAAAATCATGGTGCTTTCTCTGCACTTAGATGACATATTTACTACACTTATCTAATTGGGCATCCAAACCCTGTGGGATAAGGATCTTTCATGGCAGTAACAAGAGCTATGACAAAAAGGACAAAACCTAGCAGCATGGAAAGCAACAGGAGCCAGATTTAGGACTAGTGTCATCTCTGGGAGCCAGTGAAAGCCTTTGCTGGCCTAACACCCCCTCACACCCCACCCCCACTTCCAGAGGGCATCTTAGTCAGATGTTCTCCATACCTTTCAGCACAGAGTCTCCTCTTCCTGACTCATGTAATTTTGCATCACCTCCACCATGTCAAACTGATGTGTCTTTTCTCCTTGAGTATTGCACTCAATTTTGTGAGGCTCAGAGTCTAGAGCACTAATGACAGTGGCTAACACAGGTGTAGGCAGTGCAGTGTTTATTGAGGCTGTACTTTCTAAAAGACTGCACATCATTACAATTGAGCATGATTGAGAGGAAAGAAGGAAAGAGCAAGCCTTTTCATGAGCAGTAGAAGCAACTGTCAAGATACTTGAACTTCCCATGGCTTTGCATAGCCACACTTTCAGTGCCACAGGGAAGTATCTAATGCTTTCAAAGAGTCATCATAGTTGTCATAACAGTTGTTATCCTATGAGGTCAGGTCATACGATATCATATGTTGTTATTTGAGGTGAGGTCGACAGCCAGCTGGAGTGATAGTGGAGACGACCTTATAGAACGTGTTTGCAATTATTCACAAGTTGAAAAGCTTGCTACTACCATTACTAAGTTGTTCTCTTAAGACATTTAAATTTTTCATTCAAAATAAAATATTTAAGATTGTGTATTTGTGTGTACTTGAATGCATTTTTGGATAAAGCAATCTATTTAGAAGGAGCAGATTACATAGTGTCAAGATTTCAGATTTTAACGTTTGATTTTTAAGATTTTATTTTTAATTAACATATATGTGTTTGTGTGTGGGTTTGTTCAGGTGGGTATAGCATGTGCAGAGGTCAGAGGAGGGCATCGAATTGCTGGAGTTTCAGGCTGCTGTGAGGTGCCCAGTGTGGGTGCTGGGAACTGACCTCCAGACTTCTGAAAGAGCAGTATGTGCTCCTAACCACTTAACTCTCTGAAGCCCCAGGTTTTAATGTTTTATACTTGGTTCTTATTAGCTCTGATCAACTGAATTCTCTGTCAACTCCAGGCATTACAGAAAAGAATGTTTGAAAAGTGTACATGTGCTTATGTGGGAAAACATAAGCCACTAATAACCAAATAAGGAGGGATTTTTTTTAATTACCCTGAAAAATCATTCGTTCTTCCTTGGAACATTCTATAAAATGAATTCCTCTGGACCTTCTGTCTGATTCACCTGGTGAATTCACATAGAAAAGTGACACCGATTTAGAAGGAGCATTTGAAGAATCCTCTCCCCTAGCAGGGGTCCTCACTGGAAGCAGCACCAGAGATCCCTGGGCTTTATCTACAATGCACTTCGACCACTTACAAATGCATCACATTGCGCCTCTGCATCCCTTGTGAAGCACACGTAAAAGGCAGCTTTCTCCTTTATCCTCTAATACTGCGGGAAACTGGGTATTTCCAAGCCAGTAAGACTCCCTGGGATGTGATACCTGTGCGCTAAAAGTGGATGTTTTCTTGCTGAGATGTTCTTAATTTGGTTCACAGACAGATTATAAAGCTCTTGTGTGTGTGTGTCAGTGGATGTGGACACAAAAGCAGACATTTTTTTTTTTCAGGCCTCTAAAGTACTTTGGTTTTCTTGAAAAGAAACAAATCCTGCAAGCATATATGTTCTATTATTTGAAGATATGATTTCATAGGCTTCAAAATATATCTGTTTCTTCCCCCCCCCCAGACTATGGTAGAAGGCTTAAGGGATGTACTGTCAGCTGAAATTGGGAGGAATTCAGTGAAATCAGGCACATTTTTAATGTCTGTCTTCCTACTAGAGCCCTGATGTTGGAGGGCACTGACTAGTGTCAAACAGTGCTTTCTTTTTTCCTTCCTTCCTTCTTTCCTTCTTTCCTTCTTTCCTTCTTTCCTTCTTTCCTTCTTTCCTTCCTTCCTTCCTTCCTTCTTCTTTTTTTTTTTTTTAAATGTGAACTATGTGAACTAGAGCATTTCTGCTAAAAGCTTAAAGGAGCTTCCTGGTAAGATGCCTCAGTGAGAGGCTCTCCTTGAAAGAATACAACTTAGTACATGCAGAGGCTCTGTTAGGACCCCTACCTGTCTGGAAACACAAAATGACCATTGTCTGCCTGCTGCCTCCCCTCATGCCTTGTGCATGCTCAAGCTGCCCCTCTATGGGCTTGGCTGAAGTGCATTTCATTAGAACCTCTTTGTGGCATGGTGAACCTGATTGTAATGAATAGGCTGAACTCTAAAAGCACTAGGCACTGACCTCCTATCTGCTGATATCCTAAATCAGGCCATTAGAGGATTCCACAAGAAAGAGCATGCTGTTTATAGGTTAATTTATCTCTCGTTTGGTTCAACTAGATGTGTGCTTATGCAGGCCCTTTAATTGAATCTTACAGATGCCACAAAGAGCTTTCCATTTTAAGGGAGCCTTTGGAAATGCAGTCAGTTATCAGTTATCTAGAAAGATGCACACTGTCAGGCATAGCTGAGTACGGCACAGAAGTGGTCTCCTCTCCTCTTTGCATGATTACTTTGAAATTTCTCTATCTATCCAGTATTCAACCTGAACTGTGGCAGTGGCTTATCTTTGTTATTTCTTTGTTTATTTGGGCTGAGGGTCCACCCAACCAAAGTGCTACAAACAAAGAGGATTGGTGACTCCTGATGTCCACAAGGTCTCTATAAAACATCAAAGAACAGCTATTTTTCTCATTGCTGTGACCAACTACCCAATAAGCTGCAACTCATGGGAGGGAGGACTTATTTGGCCCACACTATTAGGAGTTATATTCCATCGGAGTGATGGGCAGATCATAGTAACAAGAATATTCCGCTAGGCTACCTCTCTTTCCTACATCTTGGCAGAATAGAAGCAGAATGAGGAAAGGGAATGGGGCACAAGTTGTAAACCTCACAGCCTGCCCCCACAATGATTCCCTTCCTAGGCTAGAATCTACCTCCCAAAGGTTCTTCTCGCTTCCAAGACAGTACTACCAGATGGGACCAAGTGTTCAAATTTGTGAGCGTCTGGGGGCCATTTCACATCCAAAACAAGATTTGGAAATTCATGTGGTATCATTATAAGGTTTAGGCATGCCTAGCTGTATACAGCACACATAGATCACGATTGCCTGAGGCCCAATTATAACCACAGTGATTGTGTCTGTTCCATGAGCACTCACTCTGTGCCATGAGCCGAACTAACCATTAAATTTAACTGTTTAATTTTACAACCAGACAAAGATGTTTAGAGTGATTTTCATCCCGATTTTGAAGTTGGGTTAAACAAGCTCTACGAAGATTAAAAACTCAACTTGTGTGCTTTTCTACAGAGAACCCAGGGTAGGAGATAAGAGCCAGGCTTGTTCTCTAGCTCTGGCCCCAGAACTTGCTTCTACCCTGGATTTCTAAGCACATGAAGCTGTCAAGTGTCACTCATGGTGATGATGCTTCTGGCCATATTCATGGTATCTATTGTTTGATGTCTTTTCACTTCTCTGCCCACATTTGGATTCCCTATTGGTTAAAGCTTGCTAGCCTTTCTCCTTAAGATGCTCATACTTGAAATATCTCGACAGGGGTTTGTGAATGGCCAATTAAAGACATGACCACTCATACCCTGTTCCTTAGAGAAATATGCTTATATCAGTGCTCCTGCAAACTTTCTATGTGATGTTGTCCCTACCCCTGCTGCCTTTACCAGAGTCAACACATAAATTCTTAATGTCCTCCCTTTCAGAGTGCTGCAGCTATATGTAGCATTTGTACGAGTGCTTCCTAAATGCCTACAATGCTTAAGAACCGAAGAATCACCCCAAATGGTGACTTTTTGCCCTGACACTGCTCCTGCACACCCAGTGGCAGTCAATATCTAAATATTGAAGGTTTGTGCCTCCAGTACTTAGTTAATTCATTTATCACCTACCTTTAAGGGATAATTGTAGGTGCATAATTTTAGAAACATCATTATGCCTGTTGATATAATCCAGAGCCGCCACAGCGTTGCATCCCTGATTATATGTTCAATTAACTACCACATGTTGCCGGCACCTCTCACCCTCCAGGTTTCTCTTCTGTTGGATATTTGTAATAACATCACAAAAATAGCCCTGTCTGGAATTGCCCAAGCACCTCTATGGCCTCTCAAGTTCACAAACAAAAGGAACACACAGCATTTAAATTTCAGTTTCCTCCCTCCCTCCCTCCCTCCCTCCCTCCCTTCCTTTCTTCATTTTTTATTTTGTGCTTTAGGAAAAGGGAACATGGTTGTGATCCAGACTGTCTGATATCCACTCTGGGTTGTAAGTGAATTTAGATGAATCTCTGATTTTCACCAGGATCTATTTCATTTAGCATAGAATACACTTGAAAGTCTGTGCATTGCCTAAATACACACGATTACCTTGAGTTCCTATTGGAATAATATGTTGAATGCATATTATATGTACTGTATGTAAATTCTCTAAAAACAGGGACACACTCTTAACTGTCTGTTTCCTGTATAAAGCCTAAACTTAGGGACTGGCTTTAACAAAACTGCCTCAACTCGGTTGCCTGAACTCCCGCCATGTCTGTAGTCTTCAAGCGTTGAGGTTGGCTGAAGGAGCTGACATGAAAGAAACAATTTCAGAGCAATGGCTTCCCCACAGGGGCATTAGAGAATATCAGATTATCTCCTTGCAGAGGACCACAGAATCCTTTGTTCTGGTCACCTCATCTCTGTCCTGAGTCTTTCCCATTGCAGCGATGAGGTCACTCAGTCTAGATAGCTTCCACTTGTTTGAGTGAATACTTTAGTGTAAATGCAGAACTGGTGTTTCTGCATCTCTCATTCTAGAGAGAAAAGAAATGCAGAGATGGGAGCCAGGGGGGAGCTGGTTCACACAGTGCCTGAAATGAAGTAATAAAAGGCAGAATCTGTGGATCAAGAAGAGATGCTATCTCTCAGAGGAGACAGGAAGAGATGCTATCTCTCAGAGGAGACAGGACCACACTAGAACATTTTACTTGCAATGGGAATCTGGTCTGGTCTCAGTCCTTACACCCTGTCTTTGGTTGTGGCATTGTACAGGGTGTAAGACAAGCTAACTGCATGGTGATATAAGAGCAAGGCAGCATGTTCCCTTACTAAGAGAAACAAGCCATAATGCCCCACAATTGCATACTTGGTGCCAGGTGACCCTCGGGAGGGCCAACAGGTGACCCTCAGGAGGGCCAACAGGTGACCCTTGGTCCTATTTTCTGTAGCTGGATTCTCTGTTGATTGTTTGTGGTGTTTCTCTTTGACTCCCAACTTGGTATTTCCATCTTTATTTTCTCTGTGTGGGACCATCAGTAGGAAAAGGAGCTGGTATGAGCCTTGTCCAAGGGACCATCAATTTCCAGGGAATGTCTTTGTTTCTGGGAGGATAACAACCTCCAGGAATGGGACAGCATCCATCTTTTGTGTAAATATTTATTGTGTGTCTACAATAGTCTGGGTTCTGTAATACCACTGTGATAAATTGTACAGGCTATTTTCTCTGCCTGAGTATTTCCTACCATGATTAGCCCCATTCTACTTCCTTCTCTCTTCAGGTCTCAGTCACAATCTTCCCCCTTTCACCTAAGAACCCAAACTCTGTTTCTGTGATCTTCTATACCTCATTTCCATTCTCACATTTCTGGTTATTATTTTGTTCCCAGCCAGACTATGTTGTACAGGAGGCCAGAGCTCAAGAGTGCAGTGTGCTAAAGTCTGTATGGGTATCTATCACTTATAGACACCCAGTAAGTACTGATTTAATAAATGGGTGGATGAATGAGTGAGTGAGTGAGTGAGTGAGTGAGTGAGTGAGTGAGTGAGTGACTACCTAGCATAGGGCCCAATTAATTCACCCTTTCCTAAGCCTTTGTAGAAATGCTATTATATATCTGAATGGGAGGTATATATCCATCCTTGAAATCTAATGAGCTTTGAAATAATCACTAAAGTTTCCTGCCTAGAGTTTTCCCTATAATCTCTGCATAAAAGATCTTTTTAAATAAGAGGGTTTTTTAATCAGAATATCAGAAAATGTCTTTTCATCGGTTTAACAATAACATGGGCATCTTATTTGACAGAAAGGGAACTTCAGAATTTAGTTCATCGGGGGTGATTTATACAATTAATTGTAGCCCACCGCTGCAATATACAATAGTGATAAATAACAATGTGTTTGGGTATTTTAATTGTAAAGCAGCTACTTCTCTGGCCCTTGATTGATCATGGCCACAGTAATCATGATGGAAACCTTTCATTAACCTTTTTATATTTAATTTCTTCTTTTGAGTTAACATCATTATAAATCCTATTTCCATGAACAATGCAACATACACCCTTTGAAGAGCCGTGTAAGCTCCCTGACGCTGTGTGGCTGTCAAATAAGTAGAAAAAATCCTGAGTGAGTCTGAGCAAGAAAGGGTTTCAGAAATCCTTCTCAGTCTGTCCTCCCTGCTCTGGAGGTCTTCTCATGGGATGGAGACACCCAGTGAGTTTAATGTCCTAAAGACGCATAAAACAGTATTTCACATGAAAATGTGGTCTTGCCTATGAACTGTCACTAATGAATTACATATGATGCAAGAAACAGCATGGCTGAAATACTTTTATTAATACTACTAATAATTTTTTTGCTTATACAGCACCTCTCATTGCAGAAAACTGAGTTGCGAAGAGAGCTTTAGAGACATACTCAGGGTGAAGTTACTGGCTCATGACTCTTTGCCCTCACTGTTTCTCCTTCATTTGTACAGAGAGTATTTCTATCTTTGGCCTTGTCCTAAGTGTTTATATTATATATTTAATCTCTGTGACATCTTTGTGAAATGGATATCATTGCATTTGGTTTATAGAGAGGTGATTGAGGTGCAGAGATGTAAATAGGCCTTTATATTTCCTCAGACCAGGCTAGATAGTTCTTAATAAAGATTGCTAGGATTTTAACCTAAAGAGGATGGGACAACATGACCAGCTGTTGGCACATGCCCTGCATAGCTTTCTTTTTTGGCACTATAGTGCCAAATAATGTAAGTTATTACATTTCTTTAGTATATGTATACTTTCTCTACATCCCCAACTAGATTGCAATCTCCATGAGCAAAAGGATTTGGACTGTAGTTTATAAAACATTTTTTAAATATATTTTAAATAACCAGGACATATATTTTAACTAGAAAACAGGATAAAACAGGATCATGTTGCTTTAATATATCATAGGCAGGCAGGCTTAACAACAAATCTTATTCTCACATTTTCTTTTCTTTATTATTTTTTATTTTTATTTTTATTTTACTTATTCACTGTACAGCCAGCTCAGTGCCTCCCTCACAGTTACCCCTTCCCACAATACTCTGAGCCAGTGGGGGCCTCCTAGATATCCTCCAACCATGGTACATCAAGTCTCTTGTGAGGCTAGGTACATTCTCTCCCACTTAAGTCAGATAAGGCAGCCCATCCAGAAGAACATATCCCACATACAGGCACAGCTTTTGGGATACCTCCTGTTGAAGTTGTTTGGGACATGATGACCAAGCTGCACTTCTGCTACAAGTGGAAAATAGCCTTGAACACATTAGTACAGGAGACAATTTCCTGAACAGAACACCAGTGGCTCAGGCTCTAAGATCAACAATTGATAAATAGGATCTCATGAAACTGCAAAACTTCTACAAGGCAAAGGACATTGTTAATAGGGCAAAACGACATCCTACTGATTGAAAAAGGATAGAACTCAAGAAGCTAGACTCCAACAGCTTAAATAACCCAATTTAAAAATGGGGCAGAGAGCTAAACAGAGTTCTCAACAGAGGAACCTTGAATGGCCGAGAAGCATACCCCAGGCTGACCTAAAACTTGAGATCCTTCTGCCTCCGATTTCTTCAGCAAATCCTACCAGCATGGGCCACCACAACCAGAAGGCCCAAGTGAGGATGCCTCAATCCCTCTTAGAAGGGAAAACAAAATAATCACAGGGATGGGGGAATTGCATGAGAGAGGAGAAAGAGGGGCAAGAAAGGAGAGAACCAGAGGGCCAGGAGAATGAATGGAAATATGATGCTGTAGGGAGTCGGGGCTGGGGAAACCTTTAGAACATTCCAGAGACCTGGCATGTAAGAGGCTCATATTCATTTGGGATGACCTTAGCCGAAATGCTCAATAGTGGGGAGATGTAACCTGAAAAGACCACCTCCAGGAGATAGACAGAGCCTTCAGTAGGTGGATGGGTTTACCAACCTTCCATCAAATTTTTTGACCCAGAATTGTATCTGTCTAAAAGAAATGCAGGGACCAAAATGGAGTAGAGAGTGAAGGAAAAACCATACAATGACAGGCACATCCTGGGATCCATCCCATGGGCGGGCATCAAACCTTGACACTATTACTGATGCCATGTCGCAGTTAAAGGACAGAAATCTATCATGGCTGGTTGAGAGGCTCTACCAGCAGCTGACTGAAACAGAAGCAGATACTTACAGCTAACTATTGGATTGAGGTTGGGGACCCCAATGGAATGGTTAGGGGAAGGATCAAAGGAGTTGACAAATATGACAACCCCATAGGAAGAGTATCAACCAAGCAGGACCCCTCCGAACTCCCAGAGACTAAGCCACTAACCAAATAGCATACATGGGCTGGTTCATTGCCCCTGACACATATGTAGCAGAGGACTGTCTTTTCTTGACTCAGAGGGAGAGGATGCACCTAATCCTATAGAAACTTGATGCCTCAGGGAAGGGGATGTAGGGAGCAGTGAGGTACAAGTGGGTGGGTGGGTGGCAGAGCACCCTCTCAAAGACAAAGAGGAGCAAGGAGAGGGGTGAGGAACTCTTGGGGGGGACTGGAAAGGAGGCCAACATTTGGAATGTAAATAAATAAAACAATTAGAAAAAAAAGTACAAAGTCCTTAGTCATCAGGGAAATGCAAATCAAAACAACTCTGAGATTCTAGCATATACTGGTCAGAATGGCTAAGTTCAAAACTGGAAAGAATAAGGAGCAGAGGGAACACTTCCCACATTGCTGGTGGGAGTGTAAACTTGTACAACCACTTTGGAAGTCAATTTGCTAGTTTCTGAAAAAAACTCTGAATAGTTATACCTCAAGACCCAGCTATACGACTCCTGGGCATATGCCCAAAAGATGCTCCACCATCCCACAAGGACACCTGTTCCACTCTGTTCACAGCATCTTCATTCATAATAGCCAGAAACTGCAAGTAACCTAGACATGCCTCAACTGAAGATAAAGACAATGTGGTACTAACTGAAGAATGGATAAAGACAATGTGGTACTTTATTTTTTCTTTAAGTGCTCTCTGATGCTCTTCTGTGCTTTACACGGCCCAACAGTCTTGGGAACACATCTAAATTTCCTGAGCAGCATGATGTAAATCATTCTAAGTGTATCAATTCAATTCTAGGACAAGGACCTCCAATGGCAAGCCATCTCCATTTATACTTTTTCAACTCCAATATGTATCTATCTGTCCATGTTGCCAGCTAAGAATGGCACTAGAATAGTGGAAAGAATGAAAATGAGTCTTGCACACCTGGGTCTGAAAGTTCCTCTCAGCCACCTCGACCTTGGACAGCTACTTAGCTTCTGTTAATTTTAGTTTCCTTTCAGTGGCAATAATCTTAGACTGAAGGAGATATTGACTATGCAAATGCTTGAGGACTACACAGTCATTTATACAAGGGTACTTATTAGATAAAGCATAGTCATACTGCTGCAATCCAGAAGACACATCTATAAAAACCAGTCAGTGTGGTGAAGGCAAAGAGTATAGTAGCTACCTCACTAACACTGTCCAACAGAAACATATTGCTACCCACAGATGCGAGACATGTATGGAATGTAAGATTTTCTGATAAACAAATACAGTAAATGAATTTGAAAATATATTTGATTTAACCATATACTCTAAATAACACTGTTTTAGTAATCAATATAAAATTAATAATTTATCATTTACCATCCTTTTATTTATTGTTAGCAAAAAAGGAATATACAAGAAAATTTACTTTGTATCTCTCAATTTGAAGCATCCCCATTACAAGTCCTAGCTCAGTATCTATAAGTAGTTTGTCACTACCCTATTGAACAATAAAGGTCTAAGACTAGTCTACATACCACCTTGTGACTTTGTGAAACAGGATTCCTGTTCCATCCTTATACTATACAAAAATAAATGTTGGGTAACAAATGAATGAAAATTAGAATCTGTTACTTGGGTGAAAGAGAATGACATTGGTAAAGTATAAATCAACTTCACCACCATCACCACCATTATGATCCCGAATACCTCTATAGAATCTCTTAATGTTTAGGAAACTAAAGTCCCTCATCTCCAGGCCATTTATGTTAAAGTCCATTGAAATTAATCCTATGGTCCAGTGAGTTAGTAGCTGTTGTAGAGACACAGTGTTTGGTTGGGATGTAAGAGATAGGATTCAGATCCCAGTTCTGTTATCAACTAGATGAGCTGGAGGTTGAAGTTTCATGGTCTTCGCATTCTTTACTTAAACAATAAAAAGTTTAGAACACATATTTCCAAGTTAATATTTTAATATAACTTGATTGATGTGTAATGTAAATAAAGCAAATATATTCATTCTGGTGTCTACTCTGACAATGTTGGATACATTTTACAGCCTTGTGACTGTACATAAAGTTGTCTTATACAAATGTTTCTACTTCCCAATATGTTGTCTTCTGTATTTTCCTGGCCACCTTCTACTGATGGACACTTGGTTTAGGATTATTATATTTCTATCTATCTATCTATCTATCTATCTATCTATCTATCTATCTATCTATCTATCTCTTTCTATGATCTATCAATAATCTATCATTTTCAATATATGTATCATCTATCAATATATCATCTATCTATCTATCTATCTATCTATCTATCTATCTATCTATCTATCTATCTATCTATCTATCATCATCATCATCCACTTATGTGTGTATGTGGGGGCATGAGTGTTTGCCACAGCACAGTTGTAGAGGTCAGAGAATAAATAATGGAAGACTCTATCTCCTCCCATGTTGGTTTCTAGGATCAAACTCAGATTCTCAAGCTTGGCAGCAAGTTCCTTGCTGAGGCCTATCTAAGGTCCTTGGTTCTAGTGTGGGAATGCAGCAATATCTAGGAATGGCGGGGTTCAGAGTTGAAGTGGAACTAAGTGATGTTCTGGGTCCTTCCTCAAGAAAGCATATCACTAACTTACAAGGAACTTACAGTCTATGAAAGTTGAATTGGTGTGTGGCAGAGATGGATGAAATCATCCGTTGCATTATATTATAGTCTATGAAAGTTGAATTGGTGTGTGGCAGAGATGGATGAAATCATTGGTTGCATTATATGCCTGCTAATTCTTGACATCCTAAGTCTTTAACTTTAGTCATTCTAGTACATATACCTCTATCCTACCATAGTTTGAACTTGCATGATAAAAATGAGAAAAAATCTATGTTAACTTAATGACCTACCGTCTTCCATTCACTTAGGAGTAATTTGCCTTTACAAACTGGGTTTTATTTTGTGGGTAGAGTTACAACAAAGGTGTGTGTGTGTGTGTGTGTGTGTGTGTGTGTGTGTGTGTTTAAATGAATTCTATTGTTTTTTCTCTTAATAAAATCTCTAAGATTAAAGATGTTTAATTTGAAGGTCATTGTATTGCCTTTTGGGATTCTTGTTTGTGTCTTAATCTAAGGAGTCTGCTTTCTTGAAGACTATGAAAAAAGTATCCTACTTTTGTCTAAGTACATTATAACTACACATTTTTATTTAGATATATTATCCATTTTATGTTAATTTTGTGAATGGTGTATTTCTGTCAGAGACAAAATTCCATGAAAAAAATCAATGTAAAAGAAGACGTTGCGATTTGTTGGTGCTCATGGGTCAGTCTGTCATGGCTACTTTAGGATCACCCATACTCCTGTGAGTAGCCAATCACTTACCCATGCTCTGTAAACTCAAAAACATCACTATGTCTCCAAGTGTGAGTTCTTGTAGAAATCTACTTGGCACTTGGTGGTCTGAAAGGAGTGGGTAGACACATGTTTGCAGGTCCCAGAGAAAATAGGTTTTTGCAGTAATGTCTTTTGTTTAAATAGCTCAAAAATGTCAGATTTAAACATGAACTCCTTCTCTGAACAATTTGAAGATCCTCCTGTGAATGTCATGATGAGCAAATAGAAGAAAAGTCACATGACCACATGAGGATGGTCTGACAGTGTGACAGTCATACCCTATCTCAGGAGGTAGCCATGACAGGGCTGTACTGTCTGTCTGTCTTAGAGTAAGGCAGCTCACAGTGATGTAGGGACTTCTTTCTCTCTTCCCTTCAGCATCCTCTTATTTAAAGCATCCAGCTCACGTGACCACCATGACAATTTCAAAATCCTTTACTTCAGTATTTACTTGGATCTATACTGACATCTGTCATCCTTTAATATAACTAGACTAGTTACAGACAAAAAGATTCAAAAGGCATGTGTGTTAGACCCGTAAGGGGTACAATTTTTCTACCTTTAGTAATTCTTAAAACTAACTTCTCTAGGGGTTATAGACTCTGGGAGTAGGGGTATTTCTTCCTTTGGAATTTCCTTAGCAGAGAAAATACTTAGTGACCCTCCCATTCAGTGGCTTCCTTGATGTTTCTGACTGGTTTGCCAACACAGTAAGCGCCTGCATTGCCTGAGAACAGGGAAAATTTTACTTCTTGTGGGGTTTTGCTATTCCATGTTTGTCTTCCCTCATTCCTTCCAGCACCCTGTCCTTCACTTCAGAGTACTGGAAACGCTCGGCTTGCAAATCTGCTTTTGGCAGAATAAGATATCTTCCTCTCTAGGTCACGTCTCAGGCTTTTGTTCAGTCACAAGTTCTGTGTGGATTTATCCTCAGTGCGTCTACTTGAATATTCAAAAAGTCATCAGCTAGTCTAATTTGTTTTTTTTTAGCCTGTAAAAGACTGATTTGCTTTGACAGGTGGATCAGAAACAGAATTGGAGCTATTTTATCTGGACCTAATTAAACAACCTTCATTACCGGCAGATATATGTTTGTGACTTAAAATTAGCATGATTGGAATTAAAACTCAAAATATAAGGCATTGAATTCAGATATGGCTGGTTTAAAAATAAATTCCATACATTTTAAATGCAGCAAGTCTGGATTTTAAATATTCTATAGTGACAAATTCCATTTAAAGGTAGGTGTGTGTGTGTGTGTGTGTGTGTGTGTGTGTGTGTGTGTGTGTGTGTTTACATGCAAATCCAGCTACGGCCATAGATAGTAGCAGAGAGAGAGAGAGAGAGAGAGAGAGAGAGAGAGAGAGAGAGAGAGAGAGAGAGAGAGATCCTCACATTTTGAACTTTTTAAGAATAGCTTTCTGGATTATAAAACATTAATAAAATATTTGTAAAATCAAATTTCTCCCCCCTTTACCCTTAAGCACTGAATTCATCTTTGAGAACTCTGTAAAGCTTTCTTTGGCTTCAAAGGTTACACTCTCTAATCAAATTATTTCTCTTCATTATTGCCCAGTCACTGAGGTTTTATCATTGCTTCTTATCGCATGTATTGTGACTGTATATAGAATAGATGGATAGAGATGGAGAGAAATCTGTTTAAAACATCCTCTGATGCAACCTTAGAAACCACATGACTTCTTTAATGGCATTTTACTCCCTAACCTTTTGAGAAATATTTGAAAGACTTTCAGTATACTTTTTACACAAATATTTCCACACACACACACACACACACACACACACACACACAAATTGCTATATTTAAGGGCACATTCTGGGTACTAATTGCAAGTTAGTAATTATAACATGTTTATAAAAGGCACACACACACACTCACACACACACACACACACACACTCACACACACACACACACACACACACACACACACACACACACACACACACACACACACACACACACACACACACAATTTTAGACTTACCAAGATTGTCATGGACTGATATTTCTGAGCCAGATTTTACCTTATGAGGGAAACTAAAAGGTTGAATAAAACATATTGACATTTCTGTTCAACATTAAGGCAGTAGGAATTAGGGCGGATTCCTTTCCTAACAAACATTAATATGAAATTCCTGGTGTGATGAGAACTGAATATCAAGAATCTAATCCCTGCTCCTGCCTTGTGTTTTAAAATCTCTCTCCAAATTATTAAAATTCCAGGTCTTTTCTGCTACTTTTTGTTGCATCTCTAATTTTTTAAACTACTTTAAATGCAAGCAAGAGCCTGTTCCTTGTGTTTATAGCCTCTCTGTAAACCAATCACATTTTATGAAATATGAAATAAAGCATTTGTGTTTCTCCACATCCATTTAACAATGAGAATTTCCAGATGGTCCTTGAGTTGTATTTTCCGAGAATTGAAACAACAGTTCCCGCTGGAGATTTCCCTCTCTGTTGTGTTTGCTCGGCCCCTCCTGACCCTGATGACAATGGGTCTTGTACAGCCACTGCGCCTCCCCTTCATCTCTGCCCAGTAGTTCATTTCTGATTTCCAAGTGGCACCCATGAAATCTAGCTTAGCGTAGGCTTTCTTCTAGGCACGGCTCAGAGTTAATGTTGACACGTGCATTGTCCCTTCTTGGGATCCTCCTTGAATCCCAGCCTCAACACAATACAGCTCTCTGTGGCTGGAATCTGATTTGGGAGGGAGGAGTGATAGGAGCTAGTTAGCCGAAGGTTGGCATTTAAACTTGTCATTTTTATTTTCCCCCATTCCACAACTGTGATGTCTCACACAGGGTGTCTTCCACTCTTCCCGTTTACCTTTTTCTCCTAGTGCAGCTGTATAATGGATGTATCTTTGCGTGGGCCCTTTGCTGCTGTCTCTTTGATCTCTGAATCTTGAAATAACTTCTAGAGAACTGCTTATGCAAGGGAGAAGTTGGGTTGAACTTCCTACCACTTTGTTGGCCTCATTTGAGAATGGAGCTTCAAGAGCTTCTGCTCACAGATGAATGAGGACTAAAATGAAAAGCACTTTTAACATTTTTTGTGACTGTACCTTACATGTGGGAGACAGAACCAAGAAAAGGTCCTAATGAGCAAGCAGGTATGTGGCAAGGCCTGTGATGACATATAAGGCAGAGAAGGATGATAAGGACAGTGGCCAGAGGGGTGCCACCACTGTGTTCAGATTGAAAGTTGGTTCAGTAGGAAGAAAACAAGTGAGCAAATACCTGAAGAATTCTCAGAGGGAATAGAAGGTGCCATTGCAAGTGTGTGTGTGTGTGTGTGTGTGTGTGTGTGTGTGTGTGTGTGTGTGAATCTCATACAATGTATTTAGATCATATTCATTCTCAACACTTTTCTTTACTTCCTTCCAGATCCACACCACCTACCCACCAACTTCCAATTTTTCTCTGTTTTGTTGACTAACCCATCAACCCCAATTTGCATTGACCATATTACAAGTGTAGAATCATCCCCTGGAGAGCAAGGTCAAGCACAACTGACTGTCCTTCCCCGTAAAGCCATCAACTGTCCACAGAGCCTTAGTTAGGGATGGAGCTTACAAGCCTCTTCCCACTCCATGCTAAGGCTTCCTGCCTGGACATTGTGCAGGACTTGTACATGTAATCACATCTGTTGTAAGTTCATGAATGCAACAGTCTCATCATATCCAGAAGGCAACAGTGCACTTTTCTATGAGTAAAGAAAGCCATTAAAGAGTTTTAGATAAAAATGATGTAGACCGGCACACATTGTAAGGAGTATCTAGCAGTTGAGGATTAACTAGAAGGGAAGAGGTAAAAACTGAGAGGTGGGATAGGTGTTATTAGATGCTGCTGATTGAGATGGGAGGACTCAGAATGTGCATCTGGGCTTGAGGTGTTGCTGTTAAGCATTTACAGTCTTCATTATTAAACAAGAGAATGCGTGATAACTTGGGACATTGACACATAATGTAAGTGGTAGGTTAATTGTTTTTTTTTTTTTTTAGTGAGTAAACTTCCTTGGGTTGGCATGTCTGTCTGTCTGTCTGTCTAATCCATCTATCTATCTATCTATCTATCTATCTATCTATCTATCTATCTATCTATCTATCATGTATCTATCTACCTCTACCTATCAATAAATCTTGAGAAAATCTGAGTCTTTCTAATTACCTCACAAGGACTTTGGTGTGATGTCAGGAGAATCTTTTTGTTCCTATATATAAAGAGCACCTTGGAAAGCACCAGATTAAAGGAAGAATTTGAACCTTTTTTTTTTTATACTTGGGAAACTTTTCATAAAAAGATGTCTTAATTGAAGGGTGGCTTTAGATAAACACATGCATGTTACTCAAAATTATACACAGATTTATTGTTTAGGTCTTACTTATGAAAGTATATAATGCTTAGTACTGAATGACTGCCTTAATTACTTTTCAATTGCTGTGATAAAACATCATGACGAAGACAATTTAGAGAATAAAGCATTTATGTGGGGCTTACAGTTCTTCATGGCTTGTGTCCATGGCCGTCTTGTTAGGAAGTATGGCAGCAGACAAGCAGGCATGTTACTGGAGCAGTAGCTGAGAACTTTACATCTTCATCTACAAGGACTAGGCAAAGAGAAAGAACGGAGACTGGTGTGGGCTTTTGAAATCTCAAAGCCCATCGTCAGTGACATACTTTGTTGGATAAGGCTACATCTCCTAATCTTTCACAAATAATTCTGCCAACTGTGGACTGAGCATTCAAATAGATGATCCCATGGAAGGTATTCTTATCCAAATCACCACAATGGAGATGTGTAAAAATATTCTAATATAGATTGATGAGTCATTTTGGAAAGAGTCTGGAGTTCTAGGCATCATTATATCTATACCTCATTTCAGTAGTTTGCTATGGTCTAGGCAATCATGCTAATGACATAATGTAGCTTGTTCAAGGCTAGCAGTAATCATTGGGAGAAAGTAATAGTTATTTTCTTATACAGGTAAGTAATCTATATTAGAGCACAGGCTAATGGACTGATCAGTTGCAATGTTGGTCATCAGCACAAAATCAGGAAACAGGATGTATGGACTAGATATTTAGGTCCTATACTATTTGTCTCTCTGCTTCTATCCAGACTATTTCTGTAGATTCTCTCTCTGTGTGTAGGGAGGTGGGGATTATTTTCTCCTTCAATTTCTAAACTTGGATTTGACCTTCTGTGGTCATCCTGGATCATCAGTCATTCTCCTCCCCATCTGCTGTTTAAGCTGAACTGTACAATGATGCTATTCTGCAGCTGGTGGTAGAGGAATTGCCATGTCTCTGATTTTGTCTGTTCATTAAGTTGAAAAAAAATAACAGAAAAGCCATTACAATCTTGTGGCTTTTCTTATAAATGTGAAGTTTCTTGGATAACAAAAAGTTAATTTTCAGATACTTATGAGTATACCCAAGCTGAGTTGCTTTTAAATGGAAACATTGCAGGATTGGGCTGTTAAAATCAGGTATCATTTTCCTCTAAACAGGCCATTTTAGAATAAAACTGTAACTGTCAGAAATAAAAATGGTGTATTTATGCTTCATTGTAATCTGCACATTGCTTTAAGGACTTTAGAGTCCCAAAGGAGTGTTAGCAAACAAGACAATGTCCCTGTATGCTCGATTATCCATGGGATCTTTGCTTTTGATTACACGTGAGAATCAAGAGTGTCAGGCAGTCACCTATCATCAACAGGTTTAGAAAGTAATAGCCTAACTTATTTTGGTTTTACCCACAGTCATTTTGCATCTGCCTTTTCCTCCATTCCCACATCTCATAAACTATTTTAGGTGACAACATGCAAATAAGCACATTTTCCTGCTAATTTCATCCAGTTTGGATTACCTGCCACACTGAAGATGCAGCTGCCACAGACTGAAGTTACAAGAGACAAAGATTCAGCTGCAAAAAATCTTTTTTCATCCTGCATGCGATGCCAGAACCCTTGTGCATCTAGGAGCAGAGCCTATAGGTATGGCCACCAGGTTTCATATTGCTGAAACTTGCAATTCTCTGCCAATACAAGATCCATTTCCTAGGCAATAATATATATTTCTTAAATCTTATCCAGAGACTGTGCAACTTCAATTGGCCTTAAAAGTGGAATTAACATGACTTGAACTAACACATCAAAGACAATCAGAGGTTATAGAGTTCTCATAATTTAAGGGAAGGTTTAGGAGAATAACTTCATAAGAATTTGTTTGTTAAAGAGAAGCAGCAGTTTTATAGTAGTAGGGATGATACTATAGTTTTATTTTTCTTTTTTCTCCCCACCTTCTTTGTCTTTCTCTTTTCTTTGTCTACTAATACATTGTCACAGAATGTCAGCTATGGCAAGTTCTATGTTATTCCTCCAAATACATAATTCTAAACAAGACCAATAGAGGTCATGATTTTTGTGGAATTTATTGAAAGAGAAAGAAATATAAAAAAGAAATTATGCCAAATGTTCAGCAGTGTCACAAGAACAAGATGCGTGAGAATAATGAGGATGATGCTGGTAGTCTTTTGTCAACTTGACACAAACTAGAATTATGAGAGAGGAGAGAACGTCAGTTGAGAAAATGCCTCCAGAAGATCTGGCTGCAGGCAAGCCTGTAGAGCATTTTTCAATTATTGATAGATAGCAGAGAGCCTACTCCATTATGCGTGAAGCCATCCATGGGCTTGTGGTCCTGGATTCGATTAGAAAGGGGGCTGAGAAAGCCATGAGGAGCAAGCCAGTAAGAAGCAATCCTCAGTGACCTCTTCATCTGCTCCTGACTTTAGGTTCCTGCTCTTTTTGAGTTCCTGTCTTAAGTTTCTTTGATTATGAATAATTATGTAGAAGCATAACTCCTCCCCACAAAAAAAGAAAAGAAAAAGAAAAACAAACAAACAACCCCCCCTCAAAAAAAATCACCTTTCCTTCTGGTGGTTTGAAAGAAAATGGCCCCCATAGGTCTCTAGGTAGTAGCACTCTTAGAAAGTGTGGCCTTCGAGTAGATATGGCTTCGTTGGAAGAGGTGCATGACTAGGGAATTGGTTTTCATGTCTCAGAAGCTTAAGCCAGTGATCTTCCTGCTGCCTGAGAGACAAGATACAGAACTCTCAGCTCCTTCTCTAGCATCATGTCTTCCTGCATGTTACCATGTTTCCCTCCATGATAATAATGGACTAACTTCTGACCTACAAGCCAGCTCCAATTAAATTTTTTTTTACAAGAGTTGTAGAGATCAATGTCTTTTCATGCAATAAAACTCTAAGGGACACTTCTCACATTTCTTTTGGTCACGGTATTTATCAGAGCAATAGGAAGCCTAACTAAGAGAGAAATTGATACACTGTGACAGAGGTGCTTATGGGAGAATTACAGAAGAATTTTGGAATTTTGGGCTGGAAAAGCAACAAGTGTTCAAAGCTTGAAGTTCTGTGGGATCTTGAAAGTTAAGAATGTTCAGAGCAATGCAGATGATAGAGGCCTGGCTTGTGACATTTTAGGGGAAAGTTTGAGAGTCCTTTGGCTCTATTAGGGCAGTTTGCTATTCTGAGTTAAGAATTGTTGGTTCTAGTTAGCTGAGGCTGAAGAATAAGCTGTTGTTGAAGAAGATACAAAAACTACTGACGCAATCCTTTTGCTTTACTGAGACAATTGATACTGGTTCAGTGGAGTTAAAAAATTAGCAGTGATGAAGAAGTCAGCACATGCAAGATGCACCCCCCTAATCCACTAAATGCTGGCATAAGAACTTAGTTTGGAAGAGTCACTCGGGTGGTGTTGGTTTTAAAGGCATGAAGGAGTCATGGGGAGCTGCTGAGGCTCAGCACTGTGTTGCAAGGTTGGAGTCACTGAAGAAAATCCAAGAGAGGCTACTGGTAAAAGTGCATTGCAGTTGAAGCCGAAGACCACAGTGTTTTGGAGTACCATGGTATACCTGCTAAGCACAACAGCAAGTATAAAAATTGCCGACCCAAGCCTAGGAGACAATCTGTGTGCTACAAAAAGCAGAGACAGAAGTGGCCTTGCCCTCTGGAGCCCAGACACTAAACATGGAGGTACTTACATTAGGGAGCTTTGTTCTGCTTTGTTAATATTGACACTATGCCCTGGTTCTTCTCTCTTAAAGAAAGAAAGGAATTAACCTTTTTATTTGACAAGAGTCCAGGGTTGAGAAACTAACATTTTTAGGGAGATTTTGGAACTTTTACAAAGAATTTGGATTTTAAAGCAGAGTTTGAGTACTTTGAAGAGATTTCAGACTTTTAATTGTTTGAAAATTTAAAGACAGTGGGACTTTTAAACTGAAAATATTTTATTCTGTGATGTTCATATTAATGTGTTATATTGGGGATGGACAAGAAAGGAAAGGTTATGGCTTAACAGTGATGTGTTTGTGTATCAGGTTGACAAAGAGCCATTTGTGCTGGATAGTTTTATGTAAAATTTGACACAAGGTAGAGTAATTTGAGAGATGGAAAATTTAATTAAGAAAGAAAATCTGGCTGCAGGCAAGCCTGTAGAGCATTTTCTTAATTAGCTATTGATGGGAGAGGAATCAGATCATTGTGGATGGATATTCTCCTAAATTGGTGGCTCTGAGTTCTACAATAAAGGAGGCTCAGCAAGCCATGAAGAGTAAGCTAACAACTAGTGCTCTTCCATGGCCTCTGCATGAGCTACTCTTTAGGTCCCTGTACTGTTTGAATTCATAGCCTTGGATGATGAATAACAATGTAGAAACATATACCAAATAAACCCTTTCCTCACCAAATTGCTTTTGGTTATGGTGTATATCACAGCAATAGAAATCCTAAGACAGAAACATTAGTGCAATATAAGGAGAGCCTCACTATCACCCTGCACCTCAAGGAAAGTGCAGTGCAAAATTGCATTTTGTAAACAAAATAACATGAAACAACAGAAGAGGAGGAGGAGGGAGGAGGAAGAAGAGGAGGAGGAGGGATGATACAAGAAGAAGGAGGAGGAGGAGAAGAAGAGGAGGAGGAGAAAGAGGGGAGAAGGAGGAGAAGGAGGGGGAGGGGAGAAGGAAGAGGAGTAGGAAGAGGGGGAGGGGGAGTAGGGAGGAAAGAGAAGAAGAAAAAGGAGGAAGAGGAGAAGGAGGAAAGGAAGAAGAGCTTTGTTCTACTCAGAGGATATAGAAAACAAGATTGAGGCAAGGAGATTTTTGGAAGATAAGAAAAGACATAAAATAACTGACTGAGAGATGGACAGAGGAGCTAAAGTACACCACCTGAGGGCAGAGGGTGTGGGCTGAGTTCAGCATGTTAGTCAAGGGTGTTAACCTGCATTGACTAATTTCTGATTCTTCACTTTATCCTAAGAGCAACAAGATGCAATGTGTGTGTGTGTGTGTGTGTGTGTGTGTGTGTGTGTGTGTGTGTGTGTTTGTTTGTGGCATGGAACTTGCCCATGGAGGACAGAATAGGGTATTGGACTCCATGAAACTGGAATGATTGACAGCTGGAAATTGAACATGAGTCCTCTTCAAGACCAGCCAGTTCTTTTAACCACTGAGCCTTGTATTTAGCCCCTAACTACAATATTTTACAGATCCAATCTATCAGTCTAAAATACTTACAGAGAATTCTGTAATAGTTCATAATAATTCCCACTTGAAGTTTTGTTTTTATGTGTGAAATGCCATTTAATTCAGAAAAGAACTGAAGATATTGTCCACCTCCAATTTCCTCAAAATTCTGTTGGCCTGTAATTTTTAACAAAATTTTAAACATTCAATTTTACCAATAATGACTCGGGAGCCAGATGCTTGGGTGAGAGCCTGCTAACTCAGAGAGGCAGAGAGCACCCAGCTAATCTTCCTTCTCAGCCAATGTCACAAAAGGAAACTTTCCTTCTCCACGCCATCTCCAAAACCCCTCCAATGGAATGTCCCTCCAACGGAATGCCCCACAATTCTGCTTCCTGTGTGTCCCCTCTTTCTATCTGTCCTTCTGACTTCCTCGGACTCTACCTGCTTTCTTCCTGTGTTCACACCATGTCAACTGGTTGCTTGCTCTGTTCCTTGACCTATTGTTGACTTTATTTAGTTCTGTTTACAATAAATAGATAGCTCATGGATTGAAGGTGTGTTCTAGGGTTGAGCCATATAACAACAACAACAACAACAACAACAAACAAAACTGGGATTCACAAACAAAACTGGGATTCCCCCCCCACCCCCCGCACACAAGCTTGGGTTTTCACAGTGTGATCAAATTTCCTGCAACAGTGGCCCATAATCATTAATATCTGAAGTGCATCAACTAGCCCTGGATCAGAGGGTGCCGTGATTGGCCAGGGCAAGGCTCACAGTTACTTAGTTCCCCTTCGTTGGAGGAAGTTGTGTAATTAGACTTACATACTTCTTAGAAGCTAGCTCCCTCTTTTATTTTGTTGTTTTATTTCACCAGTGTATTTGAGAATGACATAGTTTACTATCACTGTTCTTTAAACACAATTTAAGTTGTATTTTTACTTCCTTTAATCCATATTATAGCTTGTCACTCTTGGCAACTCGGTGCCGTTTCCTGTCACATCTCGACAGCGGGAACTTAGAGAGTGAGAACTGTATTTCTTATCATTTCTGCCAGCAGCCTTCTAGTTTGGAATCTACTAATGAAGACATTTGTGCAAAGGTTGGAAACCAGAATCAGGAGATGATTTTGCTGTGGGACAATGCTAGGAAGGTATCTGGCTGGCAAAGGAGAGAAGCAAGATTCTTCTAGATTCTTCTTGGTAACACTTAGATATGGAAG
Organism: Mus minutoides; assembly: GCA_902729485.2. Lineage (NCBI taxonomy): Eukaryota > Metazoa > Chordata > Mammalia > Rodentia > Muridae > Mus > Mus minutoides. The sequence goes on from LR749734.1 coordinate 1,677,613, forward strand.
ATGGCTGAAACCAGAGGCAGTATCTTTCAATTTTTCTATTTCCTGATTTTCTTAACACTTTGAGGCTTCCTTGCCCTTTCTTTACTAGTTTCCTCACAGATCTAATCTTAGATATTGAATTCACTCCAGGGTAAAATGTCCAGAGAAGCTTCTGTTTTTCCTACTGAGATCTGAACAGTAGATGTTGTTATTAGTCAATCTGCATTTATAAACCGGAATTCAATGTGCTTAATGAATCAGTAGCTATTCTCCCTGAATAATAGCTAACTAGAGGCATGATTTTCTTGGTTTATATTTTTAAATTCTGATGTTAATCATGACCTCTGCATCGCTATTAGAATGCTAAGTTAAAAACTTCAGATTTTATAAATTATAATGCAACTTTTACAAGTTATTTTTATGTATTGTAATAAGATTTTAATATTTTTTACAGTATTTATTTTTGTTTTGTGTGTCTAAGTGTTCTGCCTGCATGTATGCCTGTATACCGGGTGCATGTAGCACTCAGAGAAGCCAGTACAGGATGACAGATTCCCTTGGAACTGGAGCTAGAGACTGTTGTTAGCTGCCATATTGGCCACTCAGTGCTCTTGACTGCTAAGACATCTCTCTAGCTCATATGTTGAAATTTTAATGACCCCCAGGTTCATGGATTGGAAACTTGGTCCCCAACTCCTTTTGCTTTGCAAGAGGTATCTCCCAAATGGCCAGCAGAATTCTAAAAGGGCATTCTCTTGAAGTGAATGCCTCGCCCTGCTTTCTCCCCTGTTCCAGGTGCCATTCGGGAAGCTACCTCCAATACCTCATCACAAGCTCCCAGAGAATTAGCCAATGGATTGAGACTATGAAAGGAATATTCAAAAATGAAAACCAAAATAAATCATTCCTCCTTTTAAAGTAATCAGCACAGGTGTTTTGCTATAGTCACGCAAGTCTGAGCAGGACCGTAGAGCATCCAGCATCCCTCCCAAACATACAGCCAGATATTGTCTCTTCTTAGTCTTACCCTCTTAGAATCTTCATGCCATGGATCTTGTATAATTAATGTCTCTTGGACTGGGATCATGTGCCCTGTCTGTATAGGTTTCTACTTCTTATTCCTTTAAACTCGTAAGTATCCTTGAAGCTTCAACTCAAATGTCTTATTTCTTCTTATTTTTTCCTTTTATTCTTATTCCCAAGAGCTCCAACTAAACTTAAAAGTGCTTTAAGCTGGATTTAAAACTGTATTATTTTCTAGGTATTTGCTTTGTTCCACATTGTCACTAGAAAGAAAATTCTTTGAAAAATGCAAAGAACTCAATAGACAGTCATGGACTTGAAAGACTGTCCTGAAATAGGCTCTCTATGTACCATATACAAAAGAAGGAAAAGGAAAAAGAAAAGAGAAACTCGGAGAAGACGAAAAGCTATTTTTTTCTTTAAGCAAAAAAAAAAAAAAAAAAAATCTTCAAATTGACCTAATGCATTATTAAGTAGCCTAGGGAAATTTTGACTTTACTCTTGTTTTGTAGAAGGAGAAAAAGTACTCAAGAAATGTTCTTGTTTTTTGAAAACTGATGTTTTGAATATGTACTATTTTCAAGCTACAAAAATGTAACTCATGCTAAATCCTTTAGGAATATGTACACTTATAAATATAACATTAATGCACAAATATACAACATAATGTAACTGTGCCATGCACCATAAAGAAGGACTGACAGCGAGAACCCATGTAAGGCTTGCAGAGAAGGCCTCTCCTGGAAGCCAGTGGAGGGGATGAAAGAAAGCAAGACCACCTAGAAGGCAAGTGGGAAACTGCATTTCATTAACCACACCCAAACCCAAGCAGCCATTGGTAAACTAGGAGACATGTTTTATAAACAGTTTAAATGAGGTGGAGGGTAGGAGGACAGAGTAGAAGAAGGAGGGATAATTAACACTAAAGACCTTTGATGACACCACATGGAAACCTACTACCACCAGATGATTCCTGGAGCATTTAGTGAACATGTAAAACTGAGTGTAAATGGGCTTGCCCTATAAAGAAGTGGTAGGAGCAAGGACATTGCTTCCTACCAGCCACATGGACTATCAAATAGAAAGCTCTGGGCCAGGGCCTGGGTTACCTCTTTTCCACTGGGTTGGCAGTGGGGTCCTATGATCCTCCCAAATGTTGCAGGCAGTTGCCGTTGCATCTGATTGCTATCCAGAACCGGATGGCAGAATTCTACTGCTGAAAACACCACACCCCTGAATCTTAGCACATGGATAAACACAGCTGGTATTGACCTGGAAGCTCCATCCATACTCTGTAGCTAACATAGTGCTTGAAGGTGCTATTCATGCTACTGAAGGAAAAAAAAATAATCAACAAGTTATCCTTACTTCTTGTATTCTTTTTCTTGACAAAAATGCTATCATATCATTTTTATTTCTTTCTATGCAATGTATAAATTTTAAGGTGGTCATTATAAAGATATATTGGTATATTGTGTATAACCTTTTCCTTTGAAGTTATTTTGATTTACAGGAAATTTGAAAAGGATGCAGAGATTTCTTATATATTTTTTTTCTACTAAACTTCCCCTGGTATCAGCACTTTATGTCACCATAGTATACTTTACAGAGGTTTTTTTCAAACCATACTACTGCTAAAACTTCTCAGGGTTTGGGGTCCTTTTATTTTTTTACTTCACTAATGTTTTCATTCTATGCAGGAAGACATTGCAGAGAAACATCATCTCTTTTCTGATCAGTAACGGTTTTTCAGGTCTTCTTTATCATCCTGACTGTGACAGTTTTAAAGAACACTAGCCAGTTATTCTGTAGAGTACCTTTCCCTTTGGGATTTTATACTTTTTTTCCTATGAGATCAGTGCTTGTATATAACAGGAGGCTACCCTTCCTGTTATAAATTTTCAGGAACTATAGTCAGTGTGACTTATCACTAAAGGTTTTGATCTTGATTTCCAAGTCCAAGTAATGTTCAACAGATTTCTCTTTTCATTTCTCTATGTGCCTACCATATTCTCTTCTTGGCAAATGAGTCACTAAGTAGATCCCATGCTCAAGGGCACTGAAAACTAGAGAAGAGTACCAAGGACCATCTCCTGGAGAGGAGACCTCCAAAAATTCAAAAATTATTTTTAATTCCTCTGCAGGGAAGACATTGCTCTTATTATTTTTCTTTCATCTGTTTATGGTATTATAAACTCACATATTTATCTTGCATTTTGGGTTATTATAATTTTGGTTGCTGTGGCTCAAAATTTTCAAGCTTTGTTGCTTTTATCTTAAGATTTTTTTTATAGGGCCACTCTCTTATCTAAATGAACTCTGCCCTATTAGCGTAACACTATCAACTCTGGCTAGAGACTTTGTGACATAACCCCCAACACTCCAGTCTCAGAGGTCATAGATTTTCCTCTTCATGCTTAATAAGTCACTCTAGTCAAGCTCATATCCCTCCTCAAAACCAGGAATGGTGGCCTCAGAACTTAGATAGCAGGCTTCATAAGGCTCTTTCTAAAAAGGAATATTTTATTGGAAGATAGAAGGGGTCTAGTCCCCTATGGGTCAATACTTGAGAATGATCATGGGGAACTCAAGGAGGAAGCAGGGAGACCACGTCCCAAGGTCGTCTAGTCACTGCCCCTTTGACCTCTTTGGTTTCAGCAACAGTCTCAGACTAAAGACAGGTGATGAATTTGGGTTCATAGTGAAGTTAGTTGAGAAGGAAATGAAGACAGGTTTAACAGGAAAGATTAGTGGACTTTCTACCTCTGGGCACTAAACGTCTGCTTTGGTCCTCACTAATCAGTTTTCCACATGCCTCTTGCCATTTGCTTTATTAGGATGAGTTCCTAGAGCTCAAATGGCTGTTCTGTGCTGGCCGTCTTTTCTCTCTCTCTCACTGCCCTCCATTTAACCCACTTATTTTTTTCCTAAGTGCCTGTGCATAGAGGGCTGGTCAAGGGGGAAATTATGTTGATTAGGAAGCATGGTCCAATTAAGTCAGACATGATGGGGAAATTGCTTTAGAGTCCAAATATATACCTGCAGGATAGAGGGCCTCTGTAACACCTGCATAAAGAGTGTACAAATTTCAGAGCGTATAGCTGAGGGCAAAGAAAATGGAAGGCTGATAAATTTGCATGTAAAAGTGATTAGGGACAGCTAAACAATAATACGTATCTTGGAGGGAAGGGAAAATGGTGTAGATTTTTCTCTAGACCTGTGATATTTAGAAAACATCTGCTTTTTAAAATAATAGAATTAGAGATACAAGGCAGGTTAGGGTATCAGCAGTCTTCATTTCTTGCCTTTTGTGTTTATTTCTCCATTTACTCCGGCCCACACCCAGTCAGATATTGATATGCAGTCCCACTCATAGCAATTTCTGATCAGAGTTTCCATCTGAGGAACAAGACTTGAGTAGTGTTGTAAGACTGAAATGACTTGAACTGTAGGAGCAGAGACAGCAGAGGGCCAGAGGACATCACAGAGAGACCACTGAGAAGTAGCTTTTGAAAGGCTCTGCCTACCTCCTCTGACTGCTTTGGTAAGGTTTTCAGAGTGGTTGACAGATTATGTAATCTACCCACCCCAGTGATAATGCGTTTTTCTTTGGTGTAGAGAAATTGTTAGGGCATTTCTATTTCAGCTAGTCTCTAGTTAATAATCAATAGTCTTGTTGTCTAATGAAGTGATGGCCTCGACACCAGCCTTTGGACAGTGTTAAAATAACATTGATCGTTATCATTATCATATGCCCTTGATATACTGAATAAGGACATGGGTATCAATCTTAGAGCAGAATAACATTTCATAAATCTTAGAGAAATAGCCAGGATTGTTCAAACCAGCATATACTTCTTGACAGCAAAGTGACAGAGGAGCCCAAGACACAGATCCTTTATAATTTATCTCTAAGCCTAGACTGAAGAAAAAGTCAAAAGTCGCATTTAGTATAGAAAGTGTTTGTCACAGAGCTCACAGGATCACCCCATTTTCAAAGGTCTTTGAAGAAACTTTGGGGATAGAAGGAGGAAGGGATGATCTTTTTTTCTTTTAGCCATTCCCTTTCGAAAGAGTGTTTTGGATTTTATGCTTTCAATCACTTGCAAATAGAAGGCATGAAGTAGGATGGGCCAGGCTAACATTCAACATGGCTGAGGAGCTGTTAGAGCAGAAGGTCCCTTGTCCAATATGCCATCTTTAAGCTAGTCCTAGATTCCAACCTTTCTATTTAAATGAATTCAGAATGGTATCAATACTGAAGCTAAGTGTGTTGACAGAAAACTATAGTTCTACCTGTGGGAAACAGAAGCAGGAGGACTGAAAATTTGAGACCAGCTAGGGCACACAGTAACTTTGAGGACAGCCTGAACTACAGCGTGTGATCCAGCCACTTCCCAGTCTGCAAATTTTCATCTGAACCAAAAAAGTGAAAACTAGACTCTCATTGAGAAATACTAGTTATTCATGAGGTTATTTTGATTAAGTGGGTCTATATTGCCAGATAACAAATAATTAAGAATCAGAAATATTGAATCAAAATTTGAAGGTAAGTGACTTTTAAAATTAATATTTCTTTTTATAAAACAATGCACTAATGGCTTGTTGACTCCATTGAGCATCTTTACCACAAATATGAAGAGACATTATTCAGAGAAGTTGACCTGTTCCTCATAACTCTTCAGTAGCTACTCTATGCTGTGTGGAGACTCTGGAGATAGGTGCAAAGTCACAGTAATTATTTTTATGCTGCAGAATTATCCTGTGCTTTCAGTAGAATTTGAGAGTGTGTCAACAGAATGAGAGAATGTAACAGTTCTTTGAAGTATGCTGAGTTGGGAGACAGAGAAACTCAGGTAAAGAAGGAAAGCTCAGGAGCTCTGATGGGATGCAGACAAAGGATGCACCAGCAGGGATGCTCCAGCAGCCTCACTGCAGGCTTAAGACAAATATGTCTGCTTTCCTCAACTATATTTTAAGTTTGTATGTATTCCATTTTTACTTAATCTGTTTACTGTTAATGTGTTGCAAATGTAAAAGTCCCTTAAAAATAAAAATAAACACAAGCTTTGATATTTTTTTAAAGGAAAAACAGAAATCCCAGCTTTTAAGAAAAATAGAGGTAGGAGAAGACCAAAGTGTGTTTATGTATTTGTGCATTGTGGATATATGTACAGTATTCATATGGTGTGTTATATGTCGTGAATGTGTGCATTTCTTGGATGGTGTGTGTCTACTATATTTAAAATATATACCTCTTATTGGTGCTCCCAAGAACATGGCTCACCAGAGAAAAACATACATCCTCATGTGAATTGAAGGTAGACCAGCAGCTTTTGGAAAAAGATTCATTTCTAAATCTATTGAAATACTTAGTCAAAGTATCTGATATCGTAAATGTACTCAGCTGGTTATTACTGCTAGAAGTGTTTTCGATTGGACTAAAGCAATCCATGTCCAAAGCAATTCTATTTCTCTCTAAGACATTTTTAAAGGAATTATTATCCTGTGATTATCTGTAGATGTTTTTGAATGTTCTAATTTGTAAACCTAGTAGAATTCTTACAAAAAAAAAAAAAACAAAAAACATCAGGAAGCACTTGTTCAACACATGTAATCCAGGATGGGAGACAGAGAAGGTCAATGTGCTTACATGCAGATGGGGCACTGTCACACTTACCATCTTTTGGAGTCTTTATATTTAACTAAAGATACCTTAGAAGAAAACAATTGCTATTAGGAATTATGTAAGCTGGACACTCACCTGACTAATGCCAGAAGCCACTTTCAGTAAATGACTTCAAACACCGAAATGAAGGAGTAAATCCCCTGCCTGGGCACCACTCTTTCTCCTTCACCTGCCAAAAGTGTAAATATTTTTAGAAATATATTATTTACAAGGCAGGGAGCTTTTGCGGGGAAGCGTTGGGCTAGTAGAAGAACACAGATAAATGTGGGAGCAGGGAGAGCTTTATGACCACTCCAGACTCAGCTGTCATTGCTTTGGTTCTTTCTGTCAGTCTGACTAAATCCTGTCATCCCTCAACCCGGTTTAAATTAACAGGTAATTTGTAAATGTCACTTCAGGTTAGGCCGATCATTTTGTTTCTACTCTACCAATGCAAAGTCTAGGACTAATTTTTCTTGTCTTCTTTTAATAGGATTTTCATTTATAAATAGAATTATGTTCTGAAAATAAATTACAGTAAGTGATGCAGGAACGGTGGCAGTACCACTCTCTTGGAATTTCAAGCACCTCCATCAGAAAAGATTAATAAAAACACTTCAAAGGCTAAATTCCATTTAAGCAGAAGACAGCTTTTGGTTAATATTTAATCTGAGTCACTGAGATCTTGGTGGAAAACATAATTTTTTAATATCTAAATTAATTTTCAAAACAAAACCATTAATTTTGTTTGGAGGGTTTGTGCAGTGAGAAACTTTCAGTAATATATTTGCAGAGGGAAAAGTTAATCAATTAATTTCTGTGGTGAAAAACAATAGCTTTGAGTGTTGTCTTTGCTCTAAATGAGTTTCTTCTTATCTGGTCAGGTGTAGGCCTTGAGAATTCTTTCTCCTGGGTTGTTCCATCTCTGAAGGGAAGAATCTTTTCTTGAAGTCTCTTCTGGGACTGTGACATCCTTGTCTCTGGTCTTTGTGCAAAGGCCCCAGCAGGAGCCTGAGCTTCTGTATAGCTGAGATTAGAGAAGCAGATGCTGGGAGTTTCCTGTGGAAGCCCTGGACTTTGCCACCATGGCAGGTCCATTGCACTGATGGATTCCTTTTTTTTTTTTTCAGAGGGGATTAGAATTGGAAGCTGCAGTGGAGAATCAAATCAGGCTAAAAGGAAAAGCGAGAGGCCTTTCTAAATCACATGAGAAGCAGCTACCAGATATTGATTGATGGTGGGAGACAAAGAACCAGTATCTGTCATCAGGTTTATCTATATCTGCATCTTGATTGGTGGAAGAGTCAATGTGACCATTTGTGCCACCTTACCAGTTTCGTCATTTACTAGCTCTCTAGCCTGAGGCACATGCTTTCTCCTGAGTTGAAAAAAAATATGATTTGAAAATTTACCCCCTGTATCTGGTCTATATTAGTGGCATCCATGTAGCTGCAGTGCATAGGGCATGCTCTAATCCTATTTTGTGAAATCTACAGACATAACCTGGGACATCACCTTTATTGCCTTCCTAGCCAGAGCTGGAAACAGCTGGGCCTGGAACCTTCTTTCTTCCTTCCAGCCTGTAGTACCATCTTAGGAGGAAGGTAAAGGGATAGTCTAATGTTCAGCATCAAAAAATTAATTTAATAGAAAACTCTATTTCAAACCAGCCTGCTCCAATACTACCTTCTCTCTCCCTACCCTGTTTTGTGATTGCTCTTTGTGGACTCTTCTGTCTATGCTGAGTATGCTATGTGGAGACATAGACATTCAAATAGTGTTGGAAGCAGGCTTCCATCAAATGTCTGCTCCACCTCATGTCTTGTGTGGTTCAGTGAACAAGCGTCCTGCGGGCTTTTTAATTCCCCTAAGTGGCTGTTTTCCTGCTGGACATGGACTTTTAATATAGTCACGATCTCATTGTGGGAACTTGGAAAACAGGAACATTATAACCATTCGCTCCCCGATTCATACTTGCACGTTTCTTCCAATGTCTTTCCCTCACAGCAGCTTTTTAAAATAGATTCTACTCTGATCAGTATATACATTGTTATAGAACTTTAAGTATGTCATTTGTCTCTCAGGATTTTTCACATAGTTTATAGCTATGAGATTTCTAAAAGAACAGGGTTCTAAGGGAAATGACACCTGTCCATGTTCTATACATTTTGTAATATTGATGGGAGGCCTTCCAGTTGGTTGTGTTTTTACACTAAAATCCACTCTTTAAAAAAAACATGCCATAGAATAAACATTTGGTTCTTAAAAGAGTATCCCAATGTTTGTGGCTTCACTTGCCGAGTGTGAGGCTTCTCTCCTTTGGGTGCCCATCTGTGAAAGGTGATCCTCGTTCCTTGGTCCAATGTCCTTGATTAGTTCTAAAGCTTATTTGTGTGCAGAATATGTTTTCTTTAGTAGATGATACTTAGTGTAAAATACGTGGTTATGGCATAGGAGAGGTATTAGGTGACTCCCATACTTTCAAGCAGTCTGTAATTCTCATTTCTTTTGTAATAGTAAATAGTCTTTGAGTTTTCATTAACACTAAAATTTTAAAACAAGTAATGCTTCAGAGACAATTTTCAGGGGCTGGTGAGGCTGAGTTCTAACCTCGCCCTGACTTACCACAGTAGCTTAGGGCATTGCAGACCTTATCAGTCTTCTGTGTCCTCACTTCTAGCTAGAGTTGGTTAGGGGAGATGAGGCATTGCCTGTCAGACTTCATGAGGATGACTTTAAAAATCTTTGCAAAATATAAAGCATATGTTTAAGAACAATAATAATTATGACTCAGCCCGTTTGCATGTTTTTTTAAAACACGAAATAATAATAAAGCAGACCTGCTTCTTATTTACACAGCCCAGTACTTTGAAATTTCTCATGGCGTAAAAGCAGGCCTTCATGCACATAACCTATGAATTATCCTTGAAATAAAATGTTTAATTACAGTTGACATTTCTCAACCCATTGCAGGTGGTGCCCATCTGAGGAGTGACATTGTTTACAACACTACAAGGTTCCAGGCCCGGTGTCAGAGATTATAAACCAATTTCCATCCCTGCTTTAATGCTGGTTTAATATCAGAAGAAGAACTTTACTGTGTAAATATTAAACATTTTGTTTAAATATTAAGTACCAAAGGTCTTTTCCTTTTGATTATTAAAACAGGAAGAGCCCCAACTTTGAAAGAGGTGCCTTGTTGTATTAAGAACATGACTGGTTCTTTACCTTCAGGTTAATTATCACTGGCCACAGATACAGGCAGAGGCAAAATGTCAGTTGTCTGCCTGTGCCATGGTGAATTTTGGTCATGAAACTGCAGTAGCTAACCAGGCCTTTATACCAGTGAAGGTTAGCCCAATAACAACTGTCGATTTTTTCCCGTTTTTTTTTTTTTTTTTCCTTAATCTTAGAAGCGATCCTATGATAATTAACTGAAAAATCAACAAAAAACAAAACAAATAAAAAGCTGGTACCTTGCTGTGTGCAGAGAGAGCATGTGACCAACCTCAAGGAAGTTATCCCTGGGTAACTCAACTGCAGCTCTTGGAGGGTTTCATTGCACCCAGTTACATAGAAGGTAAGCATCCGAGAGATCGGCAGAAAGCAATCTATTGCCAGATGTATGCCTGCTTGTCCACTGAAGATTGAAAATTAACCAGGGAAATTCAAAATTTTAAAGACCTGTCCCACAGACACATACTGAGGACATGTGAGAACTCGGCTCTGTGGGCTGACAAGTCCCACACAACTGTACTGGAGTCATTCACAGCACTTTCAACAGTGGGGGGGAATTGATATCTGTTCCTTATTGTGTAATAGGTCAAATGTGAAGCCCTTTCCCCCCCCCCCTGTTTTCTTACAGATTGTCTTAAAATTCTCATGTGGTACATTCTGCATTCATTAGTCACCCGGAGACATCCAGCTGTCGGGTCTGACCTGCTGAAAGACTTATAAAAAAGCAAACACACTTGGGTGCTTTGGTCTTAAGTTTTTGGTATTCAAAATAAATTTAACACCTCTAAATATGGAAGTGCCTGTAGAATTCTGTCTGAGACAAATCTCTTCAGGGAATGTTTCGGAACAATGCGGTTTTCATGGAAAAAGAAGGAAAAAGTGCCTCAGCGTATATTTTCCCTTTAGAACTATTGAACTTATGCATATTTATCCAGAAGGATGGATGGAAACAGTGCAGGCTGCTTAGCAAGACAAGCATTCACTCACTAGGACACAACTGTACTTTGAAACACATTCTAGACTATTTAATCAGCTAGCTCATGTTTACTGAACATCTAGTTTGAGCCTTCAGACATTTAAGATATATCTGATAAGTCAAGATTAATCTAATAATGAAAGTAAAGACGTTTTGCATATTAATGGTAGAAAGATAAAAGTAGCTAGTTAGGATAGGAACAGAGTTTTCAACAATATCATGGCCATGGCAATAAGCCTTGGAGTAGTTTGAGCTGGAGAGTTGGGATGTCATATAGGGCAGTAGTAAGGGGGTTTGAATTAAGCAAGAGGCAGGCGCTGGTCTGTTGGAGGCCATGGCGTCAATCATCTATTGGTCACTAGAGACTTCAGTGACAATGGGTACAGGAGGGAGTTTTGGGAAAATGACACATTTGGAGATTATTAGTTCTTTAAAAATTATGTTTCTCACAACTTAGTGCCATATAAGCAGTGGAGAATATGGCACAGTAGGAGAGCCAGTCATCTGGGACATCTGGTATTCTGGCAGTCAGGTTACTAATGGTTTATACAATGGAATTCTCCTTTCTCCATGTATCTGTAGATTTAACAGGGCAGTGATAATGGCTTGCCCATTAGGTAAGACTTGGAACATGTTTTGGGCTACCTATCTACAAGAAATGTATTAAAGAGATTAATTTTTAGTGCATTAAACTTAACTTTCATTTTCCATCCAAGCCCCTAAAGTGAGAAAAATAACTTTTGTTGGAGTCAAATGTGAAGCCTTGTTTTGATTCTGTAGAGTCTGGAATCAATCCCAGGACCTAATGCGTGTTAGGCAAGCACTCCCCCAGTGAGCTAGTAGTGCTCCCATCCCAAAATTCATCATATAACTAATCTTTGCCCCATTTACATGTGTGGTTTTTTAATATCTTTCCAGAATTTCCCATTCAAAAGACTTGAAGCAATGCTCATTGAACTAGAGACTTTAATATGATGGCATGTCTACTTTTGTAGACCATTAGGATCTATAGTTGTAGACCGTTAGGATCTATAGTTGTAGATGATTAGGATCTATAGTTAACATTTATTTAGTTTCACATTGTTGTTTCCTCAAGTGTGAAGGTGCTATAAAATGCAAGAAATATTTTGATAAAATCTTCACTCTTTCTGACATTATCCTTGAGCTACTTTTATTAGAAATATCTGTTGAGTTTATAAAGTCAAATTGTCTTTGAATTATTATCATATGAAAATCTCTCCATGTACCTGGAGATATACCAGAGTGAAATACATCTTCTATTCTTCTTTAATCTATTTGGGAAGGTGTGGCACTTAGGCAACTGTCATAGTTAAGTGGCTTGTTAGTGGTACAAATGACCAGCAATATAAATTAACTTGGAAATATGTCTATTATACAAGAAGCGTTTTTCAAAGTATTATTACCAAATGAACTCCAAATGAAGGAGTGTTTGAAGTGGGCCCAGGGAAATGGCAGAATTATGGCCAGGAAGGCAAACATTTCCATTTCACCCATTCCTTCTTGGATTGTATGGAACAAAACCTTGGGTCATGGCATGAAGAAAGAGAGAAGACAAGGATGGCCTTGGTAAATTGTGCTTCGTCCACCCCAAGCACACAACATACAGGAGGGATGTTAAGAGTGCCATGAAATAGAAAGGAAATATCTACCTAATATTCATCAGTAAGGTAGTGGTATAGGAATTGAAGATTAAACTGACCCACTGTCTCCTGAAGAAATTAACTCTTTAGAATCATGATATGGCGTCCTAATTCAATTCATTTCAGGCAGATAGCCCTCATCTCTGTGTTGTGCGCATATCTTGCTCCTTGGTCTGAGCTACTTTCTCCAACTCATAATAAGGAAAGAGATCAGTTAACTTGTAGCACTGCTGAGAAATACATTGAATTTTTACAAGTGTCATTGAGAACTATGCCTCAACCGTACTTCTAGGTTCTTTACATTCCATGCCATTCTTAGAAATACTGAAATATTAAAACTCTGATGATGTCAGGGTATGGGATAGCCTCCTTAAGAATGCTAAAGTAAGAGTCACTTTAAAAAATGCTGATTGTCTAGCTCTTGGAGTCATATTAGTCTAATTACAAATTATTGCAATGATAAATGGGCATCCACTTTAAGTATGGAAATTATCCTCAGCTTACAATGAGAATACATTTTGCCAAAGGGCTAAGAAGCACCTTAAAAAATGTTCAACATCCTTAATCATCAGAGAAATGCAAATCAAAACAACCCTGAGATTCCACCTCACACCAGTCAGAATAGCTAAGATCAAAAATTCAGGGGACAGCAGATGCTGGCGAGGATCTGGAGAAAGAGGAACACTTCTTCATTGCTAGTGGGATTGCAACCTGCTGGTACAACCACTCTGGAAATCATTCTGGCAGTTTCTCAGAAAACTGGACATAGTACTACCGAAAGATCCAGCAATACCACTACTGGGCATATACCCAGAAGATATTCCAACTGGTAACAAGGACACATGCTCCACTATGTTAATAGCAACCTTATTTATAATAGCCAGAAGCTGGAAAGAACCCAGATGTCCCTCAACAGAGGAATGGATACAGAAAATGTGGTACATTTACACAATGGAGTACTACTCAGCTATTAAAAACAATGAATTTATGAAATTCTTGAGCAAATTGATGTATCTGGAGGATATTATGCTGAGTGACTTCTTTTGTGTTTGGGTTACATCACTCACTGATAAGCGGATTTTAGCCCAGAAACCTAGAATTCCCAAGATACAATTTCCAAAACACAAGAAAATCAAGAAGGAAGACCAACGTGTGGTTATTTCATTCCTCCCTAGAATAGGGATTAAAATATACATGGAAGGAGGTGCAGAGACAAAGTTTGGAGCTAAAATGAAAGGATGGACCATCCAGAGAGTGCCCCACATATATGTGGTCCATCACATAATCAGCCACCAAATGCAGACATTACTGCATATGTCAGCAGGATATTGCTG